>CAMOHE010047086.1:0-18913 GCA_946598075.1 Artocarpus hirsutus | reverse complement strand
TTTCTTTTAAAATAGGCTCGAAGGTTTGTAGCTCATTAAGTAACTCAGTTCTGTTTTATTTTATCTTGTTCATGAAAAAGTTACTCTTAAACTGAAGGAACGCAAGGGACAGGGTTTCCAAAATCATCGTCACTTGTGTGGCTTCATCTATCACCACTCTGTTTACTTTGGCCTCATGGAGATAGTTAACCATGCTAAAAATGTTGGAAAAATAATACGCAGCGGAATTTTAAAAATTTTAAATTAGAGCATTTTTCAAATCACAAGTTTGACATGCTATATGTATAAATTAACCTGATCTTACTGATCTTGTATTCGCCGAAAAACTCCCGAAATCTGTGTAGAGAAGTAACGTTTCAGAAGAGCCTCAACCAACTGGTCTTCTTTGCTACTCTCTATGCATGATCGGAGTAAGTGTGGGCTCACATGTACAGCTCTTCCTCAAGGTGACTCTCCTTCCAATCAATTGAGAGAACCCAAAGCTAGTGTTCGTGATTTGTTAACAAAAGCTCTCAGAGAGTTTCAGATTCTTACCAGTAGAGTATCACTTTTAATCTCTCTATTGATCTAAATAGCTCATTAGACTCACTCCCTATTTATAGAGGTTGGGTCTAGGGTTATTCCTTATCGGATAAGGTCTCAAAAATTCAAAACAGAATCAAATTCGGGTCAATATTGGATAAGATACACGTAAAAACGGGTGAAAACGCGCGATTTTTAATTCGTGCGATTTTTAATTCGCGCATAGGCAGGCCAAACATGCCCCATCGGCAGGCCGAACTTTAAGTTCGGCATGCCGAACTACCGAAATAAAAATCATGTGAATCTTTTATTTTCCACCAGAGATTCTATAGGATAAAGCCTCAGTTTTAATTCAAATAACCCAATAGAGAAGTTATCTAATTAAAACAACTTTATCTAGATAATCTCTAAGAAAATAAATAGATTCCTAGAATGTTTTAGATCAAGTGCTTAGGTGTCTTAGGTTGTTAGCAAACATAAGATAAAAATGTGCAATAACCAGCAAAAAATCCATGCGTTATTCCAAGGTTAGTAAAATCGGTATAATCACATAGATTACAACCCGGGTATATTACCACACTCTATCTTATAAATGAAAAATATCTAAAATTTGACACTCATCATCTCCTTTATACCAATCTCGATCAAGATAGCACCATTCGTCGAAACAAGTCATATTCATTAGACAAACAGATGAGAAAACGAATCATATGGGTATTATAGAATGCAAATTGCCAAATTAAGTGAGTAAACATGCAAAGGGCTAATGGGAGTTCAAATTCATAGCAGTAGTACATAGCACACATCTAGTTAGGATCAAAAGATAAATGGAGATGGGTTTGAAGCTGCAAAATATCCATAGGTCTCCTAACAATATGGGATTCATTAATAACAAGAGAATGAAATTTGAACATGTTTAGTTGACACAATTAAATTGAATCTCATCTTTGCTTGATATTCTTGGTCATGATGAAATAGATTCTATCCAAGGTGAACACAAGACAAAAAGAAAAAAACTTGTCAATCTCATGTTTTTTTCTGTGATCAACTTATGAGTAATTCTAGGAACCTTAAGTGATCTAACAAATTTTTAGTACTAAATGACGTAGCAAGTGATGATTCAGTTCATCACTCAGGAAAATTTAAACAATGGGACTGGAGTATAGACCCACAATCCCCCGAATCATAGGATAGAAAAAATTGATGTCATAGACCCATAATCCCCCGAATCATAGCATGCAAAAAATTCATGTCACAAACCCACAATCCCCCGAATCATAGCATGGAAAAAATTCACCCACAATCCCCTAAATCATAGCATGCAAAAAATTCATGTCATAGACCCACAATCCCCTGAATCATTGTTTGAAAAAATTCATGTCGCAAACCCACAATTTCACAGACCCACAAACAGTTGTTAACATGACCAAGTTATAACCTAACATTGAAAAACCCATAATCCCCCAAATCAAGGAAGAAAGGAGAGGAGAGGAGAGGTGCATACCTTGTCGACTTCAAAAGTCATAGTGTCAGATCTTCGATGGTGAGAGGGTCGGGGTAGATCCACTAAAAACCCTTGTTAGATTAAAAAACCCTTGTTAGAACGAATGCGAGACCCTAGTAAAGCAAAACTACTCAGTGAGATGAAATTGACAAAGCAAGATGAGTGAAAAAGAGCAACAGAGATCGCAAATTTGCTAATGGAGATGGGTTTGAAAAGTACAGGGGAGCCATAGTCAGAGTTGAGATAGAGGTCACGGGTTTGAGGATGGTGAAGAAGATGAATATCCAGAAAGGAAAAAATGAAAACGAAAGTAATTCGTTTTCTTTTTTCAACTAGATTTTGCAAAATTATGAAAATGTTCTCATTTTTGTTTTAGGCCCAAATTGTAAGCAAACAGGTTCCCAAGAATATTTTTGTTTGTTATATTTCCAAAAACATTTTCAAGAATGTAACCAAACAGGCCCTTTAAATTAGACTATTTTCCAAAACACAAGTTTGACTTGCCAAAATACATAAATTAATGACAGATCTTATATACCTCTTTTGTATACCAAAACTAGCAGGATTCCGTGAAGAGAAGAATGTTCCAGAAGAGCCTTAACCAAGTAGTCTTCTTTGCTATTCTCTATCCATGATTGGAGTACGGGTGGTCGCATGTTGTATAGCTTTTCCTCTGGTGACTCTCCTTCCAACCACTAGAGAAAACTTAAAGTTCTTGATGTTGAACAATAGCTCTCAGGGAGTTTCAGAGTTTCTCTCACTAAAGTACTTGCTCCATGCTTCTCAAATGATCTAAATAACAAAGAAAACTCACCCCTATTTATAGTGGATGGATATGGGGTTAAACCCATCAAATTAGGCTTCAAAATACGAGTCTGGATCAACTTCTAACTGAAAAACTCGTAAACACATTTTTTGTTACCAGCCATAATAGACCACGTCCAGTGTATTGCTGTCGACCACGTTGTCGTAAAATAGGAGATCAAATAGAATTCAAACTCCTTAAGTTGAACTGATTGAACCAATCTCAACTAATTGGATAAACCCTTTCTTATTTGACCCAGGTATCCTTTATAGAGCCTCAATTTTAATTCAAATATCCTAATAGAAAAATTATCTGATTGAAATAGTCATATACAGATAAACCTATACAAATAAAATATTATCTAAATAATTCAGCATGTATATCTTGAATTAATTCACAAAATTAATCTAACTGATAAACTAACATGAATTATTAAATCTAATTAACTTGAATTTTAGCCAATCTAATAATTCAACATAAGTCACCAATATGTAAGAAAAACACGTCATATCGTTACAAGATTTATTATGAGCTAGCAAAGAGGACCCGATGCGCATATATAGATTAAGCTCCTATAATTATAAAATACAATATCCCAAATACACATTTTATAATTATCAACTCTAACGTTACTCCTCTAAAAGCTCAGAGCTACACTCTCAAACTATATAAAATTATAGAGCTTCAATAAGCTAATTGCCTGTGACATATCATAATGTGTCACATCCTTATAGGATATTCATAATCGACTTAAGGATAAATTCTGATTTACTTTCCCAAGTATTTTATCTTACGTCCTATTATCTCACCATTGGAATACTTATTATTCATAAATAGTAGGTCATTCAGTTACACCTATATATCTAAATGGTTGAGCGCTCTAGTCTTCCATTTATAGGATAATGCATAAATAAGAGTATTATTAACTCTACAAAAGAGCTATGGATTCTATATTTATGAATAACAAGTCTACGTCAATTAAGAATTATGTCTCCAACATACTGGTATGCATACATCATTAAATCAGGATGTCACCTGTTGGTATATCAAAAGACATAAGTTAAGAATACGAGCCTCTTAGTCATTTCAGGATTCAAACATAATACATAGAATTGTCAAAAGTGAATTGATTTAAATAAATAGAATTATTAACCAAATCAATTCAACTTTTTAACCCGATCTAATATATTGTCACCTATGGCAATATACCAATGTTTCTGCTTGTAGAGTCCTACTTCGATGACCATGACAATGTTGAAAAAATAGTACGCAATGAAATTTTAAAATTTTTATACCAAAGTATATTCCAAAATACAAGTTTGTCATGCTATATGCATAAATTAACAAGTTCTTACTAACCTTGTTTGCTGAAAAGCTTTGCAATCTGTGAAGAGAAGTAACGTTCCAAAAGAGCTTCAATCAACTCTTCTTTTTTGCTATTCTCTATCTACGACCAGTGTATGTGTGCACACTCATACAGCTTTTTAACCAGACGACTCTCCTTCTAACCAATTAAGAAATACTGAAAGCTATAGTTCGTGATTTGTGAACAACAACTTTCTGGGGAGTCTCAGAGTTTCACAATCAGAGTCTTACTCTAGATTTCTCAACTGATTTAAGTAACAATGAGTCTCACTCCCCTTTTTATAGAGGTTGGGCCTAGGAGTCAGTCCATATTAGATAAGGCCTTAAAAATTCGAATCAGAATCAATATCATATAAAATCTGCGTGAAAACGAGTGATTGATTTATCGCTCGGTTGGCAAGCTGAGCTGGCAGATTGGCTTGCTGAACTTACTCCATCGGTAGGCCAAACTTAAAGATCGGCTTATCAAACTTACGATAAATGATCCCTATGAATCTTTATTAGACACCCGAGATTCTTGGGATATAGCCTCAGTTTTAATTCAAATAACCCAATAGAGAAGTTATCTGATTCAAACAGTCATATCTAGATAATCTCTAAGAAAATAAATATTCTTGAAAATTCAACAAGTTTGTCTTGAATTAATTTATTGAAAATTAATCCAGCTGATAAACAGACATGAATTATCTGATCCCGATAATTCAATAAGTTTATGATCCCGATAATTCAACAAGTTTATCTTGAATTATTTTTTTTACAAAATTAATTCAACCAATAAACAAACATGAATTATTTGATCACATCAAATTTTAGCTAATTTGATAATTTGACACAAGTAACAATTATTGGAAAAGCACGCTGTATCATTATAGGATTTTTTATGAGCTAGAAAAGGGGACCAATGGACCTATACAGTTCAAGCTTCTAATATTTATGAAGCCTAATATCCTAGATATACATTTCACAATTATCAACTTTAACGCTACTCCACTAAAAGCTTAGAGTTGCACTCTCGAATTATATAGAATTACGAAGCTCATATAGCTAAGTTCCCATAACATATCATAATGTATCGTATCCCCATAGGATTATCCATAATCGACTTAAGGATAAATTATGTCTTACCTTCTCAATTATTTTTATCTTATATTTCATTAATTTACCATCAAAAAACTTACCATCTAAAGACGGTATACCGTTCGGTTACACCTATGTATCCAAATGGTTGAGCGCTCCAGCTTTTCAATTTCATGATAACGCAAATAAAAGAATATCAACGACTCCTAAAGAGGAGTTATAGATTCCATATCTATAAATAATAGGTCTACGCTATCAAGGGTCATGCTTCCAATGTACCGGCATGCGTGCTACTATTAAAATGTAGATGTCATCCTTTGGTACATCAAAAGACATAAGTCAAGACAACATGCCCATTATTCATCTTAGGATTAAGATAAAATACAAATGATTGTCTAAAGTGAATTGATTTGTCAAGATAAAATTATTAATCCAAATCAATTCACTTTGTGTCTCGATCCAACATAAATTATCTCCTGTTAGGGATATAGACAACATAATAATCTTTGCATGAATAAAGCGTCTAACTTTATCTCTTCGATTGCGGATCTTATGATTTAGATCGTCACCTTAAGAATCATGTCTTCCATATAATCTGTCCGTGATATGCCCAATTCTTAAAGGTTTGGATCGACAGTCTTAGACTTTTATTTGCTTATCATACATTCAACAAATATGAACATAAAGAGGACATGATTTGGTATATGAATAATAAATAAATCCTTTATTGATAAAAATGTTTCTAAAAATATATTACATTTTTACTTCTTAGGGCTTGTCCAACAATCTCCCACTTGCACTAAGTGAGCAAACATGACAAATCTTGCATCCCCATAGCTTCCACATGCCTCTTAAAAACTCTTGCAGTTAGTGTCTTCGTGAATGGATCAGCTAAATTGTCCTCGGATGTGATTTTGCAAACAACGACATGCCTGCACTCTACGAAGTCCTTTATCATGTGATACTTCTGATCGATGTGTTTACTCTTCTTATGAAATCTTGGTTCCTTAGCATTAGCTACTACTGCATTATTATCACAGTACAACAATATTGCCTTATCTATACCAGGAACTACCTCAAGATCCCTAAGGAACTTGTAGAGCCATACTGCTTCTTTCGAAGTATCACTAGCTGCCACACACTCGACCTCCATCATTGAATCTAAAGTGCAATCTTGCTTCACACTTCTCCAATTGATGGCACCATCATCTAGAGTAAATACAAAACCCGAAGTCAATCTCCTTGAATCCAAACAAAGTTGGAAATCCAAGTCAGTGTATCCTAGAGGAGTTAAGTCCTCATCTGAATACACAAGCATATACCCTCAAGTCCTTCTCAGGTACTCGAAAATATGCTTGACCACAACCCAATGGTTCAGTCATGGATCTGCCTGAAATCTACTTACAATCCCGACTGTATAATAAATATTTGGTCATGTGCAAAGCATGGCATTCATGAGATTACCCACTACCAAAGCATAAGGCACCTTCTTCATGTATTCTCTTTTTTCATGAGACTTTGGAGAGTCTTTCTTAGAAAGAGTAATTCTAGACCTAGATGGTTGCCCACCTTTCTTGGAATCTTGCATTGCAAAACTTCTGAGAATTTTATCTATGTAGCCGGCCTAGGACAAAGCTATCATTTTGTTCTTCCTATCTTGAAAAATTTAGATACCAAGAACAAAATTAGCCTCACCTAAGTCTTTTGTCTCAAACTGCTTGGTCAACCATAATTTGTTTGATGACAATGCCTCAACGTCATTGCCAATTAGTAGAATGTCATCTATATAAAGTAGTAGACAAACCACTTTCCCATCCTTAATGTGTTTGTACACTCATGGTTTATCTACATTTTGTGCAAGCCCATAAGTTTTGATTACTTGATCAAATCTTATGTTCGAAGAGCAGGAAGCGTGCTTAAGTCCATATATTAACTTTAACAGCTTACAAACCTTACCCTTTTGACCCTTGGCCTTGAATCTGTCTAGCTGTTTTATGTAAATAAACTCATCAAGACAGCCATTTAGAAAAGCTGACTTGACATCAATCTACCAAATTTTGTAGTCAAGTGCGGCAACTATGGACAAGAGAATCTGGATAGACTTAAGCATGGCTACAGGCAAAAAGGTTTTCTTGTAATCGATTCCTTCTTTTTACATGTATTTCTTAGCTATTAGTTTAGCCTTAAAGGTTTTAACCCTTCCATCCAATCCTCTTTTTCTCTTGTGGATCCACTTACACCCTATGGGTTGATTTACCCCTTCGAGAAGATCCACAAGTTCCTAGACCCGATTAGTCTTCATAGACTTCATCTCTATGTTCATGACATCTGTCTAGAGTTTCGAATCAATATCCTCTATGGCCTCTGCATTAGAGTAAGGATCTCTACATTAGTGTAAGGATCCCTATCATGTTCATCTGGTTCAGCCAAGTAGGCCTCACCATTGAACATATACCTCTCAGATTGACGCCTGATCCTCCTACTACGCCGAAGCCCCTTAGGTTGTTGTTTGAGTTCGCTTGGTTTTTCTACACCGATTGGAGTGGTTTCTACCAGAACCCCTGGAGTGATCGAATCACTCCTCAACTCCTTAAGCTTCACTTTGCTTCAAGGCCTAGAGTCATTCATGTAACTCTCCTCAAGGAAAGTTGGATTAGTTGAAACCATGATTTTATTTTGTTTTAGGTTATAGAAATAACCCCTGTAGTAACTTTTGGACATCCTATAAACATGTAAACTTTCAAACGTCTTCTAATTTATTCTCATCCCTAAACAGGACATGAGCCTGACATCTCTATATGTGAATATGGTTTAAGGATGTCCTCTTCCTCATCCACAACTCATGAAGAGTTTTAGGAACTAATTTTGAAGGCACATTGTTCAAAAGATAACATGTGGTTTGTAGTGCATATCCCCAAAAGGACAAAGGCAATGATGAATAACTCATCATGGACCTGACCATGTCCAATAAAGTCCTGTTTCTTCTCTCAGCTATGCCATTCTGCCATGGAGTACCCAGCATAGTCAAAGGGGATAAAATCTCATTCTCTAATAAGTGTCCTATGAACCCATCAGAAAGGTACTCACAACCTCGATCGGATGGAAGTGTCTTTATGGGTTTACCCAATTGCTTTTCCACTTCAGCCTAAAACTCCTTAAGCTTGTCATAAGTTTCACTTTTGTTGTGCATTAGGTACACATACCCATACCTTGAGTAATCATCAATGAAAGTGACGAAGTACTCATACCCTCCTCGTGCCCAGATGTTCATTGGTCCGTAAACATCACTATGCATAAGTTCTAGAACCCCTTTAGCCCTATTGCCCTTAGACCTAAATGGTCTTTTGATTATTTTACCCTCTAGACAAGATTCATATTGTGGTATAGATTCCACCTTTAGGTGACTTTAAGGTCCATCCCTTACCAACATTTGAATCCTATTTAGGTTAATATGACCAAGTCGCAAATGCCAAAGATAAGTCTTATTAGAGTGAAAAGTTTTAAGTCTTTAAGAGTTATTATTATTCATCTCAACATTAAGCAGTAAGTCCATCTTAGGTTTAACAAAATATAGATTATTTTGCATCTATTTAGAACAGATAAAAGATTTGTTTTTAGGAATAACTACTTTATTATTAAAAGAAACCAAATAGGAGTCTTTAAATAAACAAGCTATAGAAATTAAATTCCTTTTAAATTTAGGAACAGAAAAACAATCATAGAAAATTAAAATCCTATAATTGTCAAAATGAATATGGACATCTCCCACTGCTTCAGCTAAGGCCAAGGATCCATCACCCATCCGAAGAGTGAATTCTTCACGAAGCAAACTTCTCATTTCTTTAAACCCTTGTAGAGAAATGCAAACATGATTAGTTACTCTGAAATCTATGACCCAGGTGTCACTAGATTCCTCAACCAAATAAGTTTCTAAATATAGAAGATCATGCCTACCTCCTCAGGAAAAGAAGTCCTTGTAATTCTTCTTTATATGCCGGACCTTCCTATAAAAGAAGCACTTAAGCTTCTTTAGGTTTTTCTTCTTCTTCTTCTTCTTCTTCTTGTTCTTGCCATTTGCAAGAATAGAAGACTTCCTGTTCTTGGACTGTTGTTTCTTTCCATTCCTAGGGTTGGGATTGGAACTAGAAGCAGCTACCAAGTCAACCTCGCCACCTACAGGAGACTCCTTGATCAATAGTTTGAACTCTTGTAATTGCTTCATCAATTTAGTCAAGGTCATATCTCGCCTATTGCTTAAATTAAAATTCACTCTAAATGGGATAAATGTCTTAGACAGAGTCTCAAAGACCATAGTCATCTGAGTTTTAGCATCGAGGTCAGCTCCATTGATTTGAGCCTTAGCAAGGTAACCCATGACTAACATCATATGTTCCTTGACAAACGTCCCCGGTCTTTGTTTACAATTCAAGAGTTTTTGAAGTGCCCCTTGGAGCTTTGTTAAGGCTCGGCCCTCAAACATGTCTTCCAGATTATCCAAGATCTGCCTTGTAGTCTCATAATCCCCATGTTGAGCCTACAACACGTTATTCATGCTAGTCATAACATAATAGCGGGCTTGATCATTAGCATCTTTCCAGCAATTATACACTTGGACTCGCTCATTAGTGGAATCTCCCGTAGGCTCGAGAGGACATGGAGTTATCAGCACAAATTTTAGTTTCTCAAAGGATAGGACGATGTTTAGGTTTTGTTTTCAATCATTATAATTCTCTCCAGTTAATTGGTTTTTATTAAGTATTGATGATAAAGTATTTTTAGACTTTTTAAATCTGTAATAAAGAATCATATACCAAACATAAGCAAACATGCAATAATAATTTAGTAAGTTAATACAATCATATACAGCATACAAGTTAACACAATCATGTGTAGCATACAAATGTGTTTATGTGTCAAAACATTGAAAATATCACAACCTTACAATGATAATTCCCAACTTAGAATTCAATTAGCTCCTAGGAGAGTCTTGCCAAATTCAATCAAGAACACGGATCCTCTTTTGATTAACATATGCCATCCAAGACCTGTATGATCCAGCATATATTAATAATATTTTTTGGCCATTAATTTTATTAACAGAGCTCCTAGGAGAGGTTAATAATAAAATTAACATAAGTGTATAACCATCGTTTCAATATTTTATCCATGATTTATTATAACCACCTAGGGGTGCACAATCATAAATTATGCTAAAATACCTTATTCTCTCAAAAATCTAACCTGGTACATGATGAAGTCCTTTCCTAGGGGTCGGAACTATCATGTGCTACCTATAGTGTTAGTGATGTGCTCTAGGTCAATTATGTAATGACCATATTTTAACTTTGTTACATTTGCATTTTATTAATAAAGAGGCATTTTCATTATTATTTTTTATTCTAATTCTATAAATAGTTAATTCTACCTAAGGTCATCAAGTATGTGACTTGATAGTAAAACTCTTAGGTGAAAATTGAATTATATTCTAAATTATCTCTAGTCGGTCATTATTATTGGGATAATAATGAATGAAGACTAGTATGAAGTTTGACTGATGATTATGTTTTACTAATCATGTGTATGAGATACTAAGTCAACTCATAGATACATATTTGAGAAATGATGTATTGGATCGCGCCGTTATAAGAATACTGCATGGATAATTGTCATAAGTGATTCTCATCACAATAGTATTATCTTAGTCCTCTGACTTGAAATCATCATGGTTTCCTACATGACAAGTTCTATATTTTGACACAATCTAATATTATCTTTAACAAGATGATGGAATGGATCGTTGTTGGATATAAAGTGAATCATGTGAGGAATGTGAGTGATTAAGAAGGAATTTGTCCCTCATTTATTATGAGAAAGATATCTATGGGCCCCTCGATAAGTTAGACTGAAGAAAAATGTATGGTCATACTGGAATGAATTGATAAGGGTTATCAATATTAGTCTACTTAAGATTAGATACTGAGAACAAAAGTAGCCTCACCCAAGTCCTTCATGTCAAACTGCTTAGTCAACCATAATTTGACTATGACAATGCTCTAACATCATTGCTAATTAGCAAAACGTCATTTACATAGAGCAGTAGAAAAACCACCATCTCATCCTTAATATGTTTGTAAACACATGGCTCATCCACATTTTGTGAGAACTCATAAGTCTTGATCACTTGATCAAATCTTATGTTCCAAGAACAAGAAGCCTGCTTAAGTCCATAAATTGACTTTAGCAACTTACAAACCTTACCCTCCTGACCCTTAGCCTTGAACCCGTTTGGTTGTTCTATATAAATGGACTTATCAAGATAGCCATTTAGAAAAGTCATCTTGACATCCATCTGTCAAATCTCGTAATCGAGAGTGACAGCTATGGACAAGAGAATCCAAATGGACTTAAGCATGGCTACAGGCGAAAATGTTTCCTCGTAATCGATTCCTTCCTTTTGTGTGTATCCCTTAGCTACCAGTCTAGCCTTAAAGGTTTTGACTTTTCTATCCACTCCTTTTTTCCTCTTGTAGATCCACTAACACCCTATGGGTTTTACCCCTTTGGAAAGATCCATAAGCTCTCAGACCCAATTAGTCTCCATGGACTTCATCTCTGTGTTCATGGCCTCTGTCTTGAGTTTCGAATCAACATCCTCCATAGCCTCTACATAAGTGGAAGGATACCTGTCATGTTTATCTGATTTAGCCAAGAATGCCTCACCATTGAACATATACCTCTCGAGTTAATGCCTAATCCTTCCACTATGCCGAAGCCCCTTACGTTGTTGTTTAGGTTCATTTGGTTTTTCTACACCTATTGGAGTAGTTTCTACTAGAACCCCTGAAATGATTAGATCACTCCTTAACTCTTCAAGCACCACTTTGCTTCGAGGCTTAAATTCGTCCATGTAACTTTCCTCAAGGAAAGTTGCATGAGTTGAAACCATGACTTTATTTTCCTTTGGGTTATAAAAATAACCCCCTTTAGTCCCTTTTGGATATCCTACAAACACGCAAACTTTCGTACGTGCTTTCAACTTATTCGCATCCTTAAACAAGACATGAGCTGGACATCCCCATATGCGAATATGGTTTAAGGATGTCTTCTTGCCCATCCACAACTCATGAGGAGTTTTAGGGACCGATTTTGAAGGCAAATTATTCAAAAGATAACATACGGTTTCTAGTGCATATCCCCAAAAGGACAAAGGCAATGATGAATAACTCATCATGGACCTGACCATGTCCAATAAAGTCCTATTTCTTCTCTTCGCTATGCCATTCTGTTGTAGAGTGCCCGACGCAATCAAATGAGATGAAAACCCATTCTTTAAAAGTGTCCCAAGAACTCATCAGAAAGGTATTCACTACCTCAATCAGATCGAAGTGCCTTTATGGGTCTAATTGCTTTTCCACTTCAGCTTAAAACTCCCTGAACTTATCTAAAGTTTTTCTTTTGTAGTGCATCAGGTAGACATACCCATACGTTGAGTAATTGTCAATAAAAGTGACGAAGTACTCATACCCTCCTCGTGCCCAGATATTCATCGGTCTGCAAACATCACTATGTATAAGTTTTAGAACCCCTTCAGCCCTATTGCTCTTAGACCCAAATGGTCTTTTGGTCATTTTACCCTCTAAACAAGATTCACATTGAGGTATAGATTCCACCTTTAAGTGACTTAAAGGTCCATCCCTTACCAACCTTTGAATCCTATTTAGGTTAATATGACCAAGGCACAAATGACAAAGATAAATCTTATTAGAGTGAGAAGTTTTAAGTCTTTTAGAGTTATTATCATTCATCTCAGTATTAAGCAGCAAGTCCATCTTAGGTTTGATAAAATATAGATTATTTTGCATCCATCCAAAACAGATAAAAGATTTGCTTTCACGAATAACCACTTTATTATGAAAAGAAACCAAATAGGAGTCTTTAAACAAACAAGCTACAACAACTAAATTCCTTTTAAATTTAGGAACATAAAAACAATCTCGCAAAATTATATTCCTTTAATTATCAAAATGTAGATGGACGTCTCCTACTGCTTCAGCTAAGCATGAAGTCTTCATGAAGCAGACTTCTTGTTTCTTTGAACCCTACAAAGAAACACAAACATGATTAGTTGTACCAAAATCTATGACCCAAATGTCACTGGATTCCTCAACCAAACAAGTTTATAAATATAGAAGATCACACCTACTTCCTTGGGAAAGGAAGTTCTTGCAATTCTTCTTGATATGCCCTACCTTCTCACAGAAGAAGCACTTAAGCTTCTTGGGGTTCTTCTTCTTCTTCTTCTTACTCTTGTTGTTAGCAAGAATAGAATATTTTTCATTCTTGGCCCGTTGCTTCTTTCCATTCCTAGGGTTGGGTTTGGAACCAAAAGCAGCCGTCAAGTTGGCCTCACCACCTGCGCGAGATTCCCTTATCCGCAATTCGAACTCTCGTAATTGTTTCATTAATTCTATTAAAGTCATATCCCTCCTATTACTTAAATTAAAAGTAGCTCTAAACGAGATAAACTCCTTAGATAGAGTCTCAAAGACCATAGTCATATGAGTTTCAGCATCGATGTCGGCTCCATTGGTTTGTACCTCAGCGAGGTAACCCATGACCAGCATTATGTGCTCCTTTATAGAGTCCCTGATTTTTGTTTGCAGTTAAGAAGTTTCCAACGTGCCCCTTACCGCTTAATTAAGGCCTAGCCTCTAAACATAACTTCCAAATTATCCAAGATCTATTTAGTAGTCTCATAATCCTCATGTTAAGCCTACAGCACGTTATTCATGCTGGCCATAATACAGCAGTAGGCCTGATCATTGGCATCTTTCCAATGATCATACGCGTAGATTTGCTCATTAGTGGAATCTCCCATAGGCTTAGCAGGACAAGGGGTTGTCAACACAAATTTTAGTTTCTCAAAGGACAGGACGTTATTTAGGTTCCTTTTCCAATCATTATAATTCTCACCGATTAATTGGTTTTCATCAAGTATCGATGATAAAGTGCTTTTAGACATTTTTAATCTTCAATAAAGAATCATATACCAAACATAAGCAAACATAGCATAATAATTTAGTGAGATAACACAATCATGTAAAAACATACAAATGTGTTTATATGTCAAAACCTTGAAAATATCATAACCTTACAATGATAATTCCCAACTCAAAATTCAACAAACTCCTAGGGGAGTTATGCCAAATTTAATTGAGAACATGGATCCCCCTGATTAATATATGCCATCTAGGACCCGTATGATCTAGCATATATTAATAAGCGTTTCTTTGGCCATCAATTTTATTAACAAAGCTCTTAGGGGAGGTTAATAATAAAATTAACTTGAGTGTATAACCATAGTTTCAATATTTTATCCATGATTTATAATTACCATGTAGGGGTGTGTAATCGTAAATCATGCTAAAATACCTTATCCTTTCGGAGATCCAACCCAATACATGATGAAGTCCCTTGCTAGGGGTCGAAACCACCATGTGCTACCTATAGATCAATGATGGAGGCCTTAGGTCCTCTCTTTGAAAACCTTCTGCCACTCAATCTTTTGAAATCAAGGTTTTTATTTTAAAAAACATATTTGAACAATTTTTAATTAAGTGGCACTCCCTATTCTATAAGGCATGTTATCAATATACATAGCAAATTATATTATTATGCATACAAGCAAAGCAATCAAGTAAAATAATAATAAACAACCGTAATATTATGGTTCCATCCTAGAGAATAGAAAATAAAGATTACAAGAGGATAATTAAAACATATTATTGATTCTTCATCCTTGAATATTCAAGTTGTATCATTTTTCATGTAATATTCATCTTAAAGTCTTCAATCCTGCATAGATCGAATACTCTATTTTTCAAGTCATATCCAAATTTAATGTTTCTTAGAATTGTTCCAAAAATAAAATTAAAACTACATCAAAAACTATACCTTTTTTAGAAAAATTTCCAACTTTCTGTCGGCATGCTGATCACACTGATCGGCCTATCAGTCATGACCCTCCGGCCTGCCAATCTTTTCAGGTCGGCCTACCGATCATGACAGATCGGCCTGCCGAACCTGGAGTTTGGCCTACTGCCAAAGCCACCTAATTTTTGCCCTACTGACAGCCTGTCGAACCCGAAGTCCAGCCTACTAATTCTGTGACCATCGACCTACCGAACTGGAGGGTTCGGAATGCCGACCAAGTAAAAATTGCTCTTTTCCAAAAAATACAATTTTGATGCAATTTATCAATTTTATTTTCAACAATTAAAAAACATAAAATTAGAGGCTCAAGAAATACCTAGGAATGCCATCGTCTATCTTTTAGATCCGTCTCTCCGAATGATTATTTAATTACAAAATTCTTACAAATTTAAAATTAAATAATAATTCCTAGACGGAGATGATAGTCTGCCATCTAATTACATGAAAACCTAGATACACATTCTAACCTCTAAGGAACCATAACCGGTATGAATTAATTAATTAATTAATAATTAAATAATAATTAAATTAACTATAATTATTTAACAAATATTCACCATATAGCCCATAACAACATAAAAATATATAGAAATCCCTAGAGCGTCAACTCTCTAAAAAATTAAATTCAAGCATAGGAGAGATCAAGATCACATAATTTACACATATAACATGATCATAAACTTGCCAATTTATGTAAAAATCATGGCTCTGATAGCAGTTGTTAGAAAAATAGTACATAATAGAATTTTATAATTTTTATATTAGCGTATTTTCTAAAACACAAGTTTGACATACTATGCGCATAAATTAACCAGATCTTACTAGCTTTATATATGCCGAAAAGCTACCGCAATCAATGAAGAGAAGTAACGTTCCAAAAGGACCTCAACCAACTAACCTTCTTTGTTGTTCTCTATCTATGATCAGAGTGAGTGTGGGCTCACATCGTTTAGCTTTTTCCCAAGTGGCTCTCCTTCCAACCAATTAAGAAATACCTAAAGTTATAATTCGTGATTTGTAAATAATAGCTCCATGAATTATTTGATTTTACCAAATATCAGCCAATCTGATAAATCTGACATAAGTCACTAATAATTGGAAAAACACATCGTATCGTTACAGGATTTTTGTGAGCTAGCAAAGGGGACTAAATGGACCTATATAGTTCAAGCTTCTGATAATAAATAAATGACATAAATTAATTTAAATGGACACCCTCCGTAGGGAGGATGAAATCAAAGTGTCGCGAAGCGCCACCTAAATCTCATGGTGTTGTGTTAATAGTGAAGACCGCAAGTTATATTGTCATATTACTTTCTCCTACTCATTATTTTAAAATGATGTGTTTTATCTTATAAAACATCTTATGTTTCATAATTCTAGTAAATAAAACAAATTTTTATTTACTAGTTTATATTTTCATGTTAATAGAATCCCATCCTATTTACATTTAAATAAATTACTAGATTTTCTAAAAAATCTAAATTTATTATGAATTGTCTAAGCTATCCAACATTATACAATTTAAAATTAGATTCCCTAAAATCACATTATTTGGTTGATTAACAAAATAAATTAAAATTCTATGAAACCAAACCAAATAATTTAATCTCATTAATTAATTCTAACACATATTAAATCATTTTATAAACAAGTTGATAAAAAATGAAATAATATGCAAGTGTATGCATGTCATGTTACAATAACTATAAGTAGACACTTTCCTAAATGACATGTTATAATGCATGAGCACATTATCACAATCATAACATAAAAAAATAGCAGCATGAAAATAAATAATAGATTTTTGACCGGGTCTTTTTAGATAATTAAATTACAACCCATAAAAAATGAGATAAAAAAAGATTACAAAAGTCTTCTTATAATTATACATAATTCCCTGCTCCAAGTTTGGTGGAATTCTTCGTGTGAGTTACCATGTAAAAACTGATGGTTCACTTTTAAATTTTGATAAGCCCAAGTTCATAACTAGGCTAGAAGGCCACTGGCTTACAGAAGGTAACCCAACTAACTTCATCTTCTTCATCAAAATTTTCTTCACTTGTAGTGTCCTTCTTCGATCTTTTGCAACATCCTATGGTTGCCATTGCCCTAGCCCGTTGATTGCAACCTCCACCAATGAGAGCATCTTTATGGCACCGGACAACCCAGCCGTAGGCACTCAAAATCGAGTTGAAGACGGCAAGGCCGAGTGGCGTTGCGTCTTACTGGCCGAGCTCTACGACGACACGGAGTCAAACTCTATTGCTTGCTTATCCGAATAGCATGAGCCGCAGTGCTCAAGGCCGAGCCATGAGGCTCGAGGCCGAGAGCTGCAACAGATGTTCGGTTTATAGCTGAGCACAAAAGGCCGCAATGACAGAAGGTTGGTGCAGTCGCTGTTGCATTCGGTGGTGACATGGAGACTAGCTTATCGGTAGCTTGTGGCCAAGCTTAGCAATTTATATTCACAGTGCAAAATGGTCTAGTTCACGTTATTATAGAGGGAAAGAAGCAATAGTTGTACGTGAAGTCTTTCTTTGCAGCATGAATTAGTTATATAAGTGTAACACCCCAAAGTTGATTAAATGATATTAGAGTATAAAATGGTGAATTAGTGTGCTATGATGAGTGTTTTGAACTTAATTTGATTATTTTGTAAAAATTTAGAAACTTTGTATTAATTTACTGTTTTAGTCATTTTTAATTATTCTAAATTGTTTTTAATTGTTAATTTAATTTTCAATGAAGCAATTTGATTTTGAAAACAGTGTATTGTTGCACACAGTTTTGTACAACTGTTTTTCTTTTTTCCTCTATTTATTTTCTCTCTCTCCTTTCCTCTCAATTTCTCTTTCTTCTCTCTCGCTCACCTCTCTCTCGTTTCTCTCAGGTTCTCTCTCTCTCTCATCCTCACTCCAAAATTTTTGAAACAAATTTTGTTTTCAAGCTTCGGGCTAGGAGATCAAAGGCTCGGGAACAAGATTCAATAACAAAAACAACGTTTTCAAGCTTTGATTCGAGGTTAGTTTTTAAAATTCAAAAGTTTTTCTATTTTTCAAATTTTCTTGCATTTTGAAATTTTAGAGTTTCTAAGTCTAGAAAAGCTTCGATCTAAGTTAGATGGACTTAGATTAACTAGGATTGAAACTTTATTTCATCAAAAATGGATTAGAATCAAGATTTTTCATTTTTCCTCTATTTTCTCTATTTTTGGATTTTTTGAGAAAATGTTGTTTAAAACTTGTTTTAAATCATTAAAAAGTGTTCCATTATGATTTCTTATAGTTTATGATGATTATCCATGCCTGGGAATTGAGAAAACAGGTTAGATTTGAAGATTTGAAATTCGAGATGCCGAGACCCGTGCGTGGAAAATTCTAGAATTTTTCCAAATCAACAGGCCGAACTTTGTGTTCGGTAGGCCGGATTCAAAGGATCGGCAGGCCGGATTCATCCGACCGGCAGGCCGAACCTGGGGATGTTCGGCCGACCGGACTTGGACTTCCGGCAGGCCGAACTGTGCAGTTCGGCCGGCCGAACCAGGGGAATCGACAGGCCGATCGAGCAAGGGAAAATTTTGTGATTTTTACCCGTTTTAACTGTTTTGAATCCTGATTTAAATTTCAACTTTATATAATGATTTT
>CAMOHE010047085.1:0-50907 GCA_946598075.1 Artocarpus hirsutus | reverse complement strand
CCTGCCGATCCTTTGAATCCGGCCTGCCGATCCTTTGAATCCGACCTGCCGAACACGAAGTTCGGCCTGCCGATCTAGGAAATTCCAGAAATTTTCACGCACGGGTCTCGGCATCCTGAATTTCAAATCTTCAAATCTAACCTGTTTTCTCAATTCCCAGGCATGGATAATCATCATAAACAATAGAAAATCATAATAGAACACTTTTTAATGATTTAAAACAAGTTTTAAACAACATTTTCTCAAAAATCCAAAAATAGAGAAAATAGAGGAAAAATGAAAAATCTTGATTCTAATCCGTTTTTGATGAAATGAAGTTTACATTCTAGCTAATCTAAGTCCATCTAACTTAGATTGAAGCTTTTCTAGGCTTAGAAACTCTAAAATTTCAAAATGCAAGAAAATCTTGAAAAATAGAAAAACTTTGAGTTTTTAAAATCTAACCTTGAATCAAAGCTTGAAAACGTTGTTTTTGTCGTTGAATCTTGTTCCCGAGCCTTCGATCTCTTAGCCCGAAGCTTGAAAACGTGATTTGTTTCAAAAATTTTGAGAGATTGAGAGAGAGAGTGTTAGTGAACCGAGAGAGACGAGAGAAGGAGAAGAGAGAGAGTGCACGGGAGAAATGAGGAGAGAGAGGGGGAAAGTGAAATAAATAGAAGAAGAGAGAGAAAAGTAGTTGCACAAAGCTGTGAGCAACTACACACTGTTTTCAAATCAAATTGTTTTATTAAAACTTAAATTAATAATCAAAAACAATTTAAAATAATTTAAAAATCATCAAAAAGTAATTAACACAAGGTTTCCACAAAAGTAATCAAATTAAGTTTAAAACACTTATCATGGCACACTAATTCACCATTTAATGTTCTAATTACACTTAATTAACTTCAGGGTGTTACAGCTCTATACTTTGATTAATTAATAATAAAAGCATCAATATCTCCACTGTGTTACTGCTTAATCCACAATCCCACATGCATTTATAAATACACGTAGAAATCAAAAACCAAGATTTCATATGCTCAAAAAAACAGATATCACTTGCTTAATTTGTTCAAAACAATGATCACGTCAGAAATGAGTGAGGTTGCTCCAGCCCGTACGAAATTGAAGCAAGTAATGGAGGCAAAAAAGAAGGGGAAAAGAGATACGACAATGAAAAACGACAAACAGGCACCAGAACTACCAAAAATACAAAGGGCACCCGTCGTACTCCTGGAAAAAGATCTAGAGAATTTGGAGAAGTATTACAAGCCAAGGTGGGTATCCATCGGCCCAATTCATCACGGTGACCCGAAACTCAAGCTCGCAGAGGATCGGTACAAGCTCGAATTGGTAGCAAAATTCATCCAAGATAGCGGCCATGAAACTGACGAAGATCTCTACAAGATGATCAAGGAGAAGATCCAGGAGCTGAAAAGTGCTTCCACGAAGAGGTGCTAAAGGACTACAATGACGAAAGGCTCGGCTCAATGTTATTCTTGGACGGATGTTTTATGCTTCAGTTCATATAAAGCTTTAAGAGAGGTGAGTTGAAAAGCTTATTTAAGATTAAGAATGATCAAATCGCATTTGCGCAGAATGATTTCTTCTTGTTGGAGAACCAAATCCCTTTTTCTGTCCTTAAACTATTGATGGATTCCAGAGGGGGCGGCGGTGATCAGGAACTCAAGGATTCTATCAAGCATTTCATACGTTTGAACGCTATGACACCGCAGAAGCATCGCTGGAGTTTAGAGGTCGAGATTGGTGATCAAGCTCCGGCTCATCTTCTTGATCTTCTGCGATTGACACTGCTTCAACACTCCATCAACAAAGTGAAATCCAATGAGGGTGATGAACAAAAATGTTTGAGCATTGACGTTCGAGGTCTGGAAGATTTAGCTGGCAAGTTTAAGGACTGTTATTCTCGTGTGAAGTGTGAAAGTCACCTATGCGTCCAAGGTACCAGAAAACCAATATCCCTGATCATCCGGAATGCAAGGGTATTTAGAATAATAGTTTAAAACCAATGACTTAAACTATGAACAATATAAATCTCTCACTCTCACATGTTATAGTTAAAATATATATATATATATATACAGTATAAAGCTCTCACATATTACATTCTTAAACTCAAACTAATGATTTAAACTATTCTCTCAAAAACTATAAAAGTATTGCTAATTTAGCTTTTATTTTTTTCCCATAATCAGACTACTTAGTTTTAATTTTAAGTCTTGGACATATGTATGACTTTTACTACTTTCTAATGATAATTAAATTGTTTTATTGGACTTTTACCACTATCTGACGATAATTAAATTGTTTCATTAGATTTAGAACTTTTTCCAAAAAAAAAAAAAAACATTTTTCCTTACATGGTATTGTTATTTCGGTATAATTTTGATTTAGTGAAGTCTTATGGCATATATTCTATTTGTTTCATTCGTTCAAATTACAATTTAAACCTTTCAAATCTTTTTTGTTTTGTATTAAGTTTTGGAAATTTCAGTTGTTGTCCCTTTTGTATGTGAATTTGATAACGCGATGTAGAGTCCGTAATAAGACTATTTTCTTTTAATTAGTAAGCATATGTCATTTTATAAAATAAAAATTATAGATCATAAATGGGATAGAATCCACAATCTTTTACTTAAACTCCCCATCCTCTTTTTCAATACCGTTAAGCCAAAGGTGTTGGGGGAATTCTCTATTAAGACAATGAGTTGGTTAATAGCCAATACTCAACGATTAGGTATAATGGTCATCGTGGACAAAGCCTGAGAACTCTAAAAGCTCGAAAGAAGATGTCGACCCTTTATATCGAGGTAAAGCACCTCCTCGAGAGGAAAGTTGAGCTGGTAAAAAGATGAAGTCTATGTGATCTTAACCCAGCCGTTTAGAGGCATACACATGTCTATATGTCGCTTAGAGGCGTACAGATGTCTGTATGTCGGGAAAGCCATTTGTAATATGACATGTGTTCTATGACATATCAGATCATGAGAAGCGCGTGAGCATGCAGAAGTCCCATAGATTAAAAAAAATGGAAGAATAAAAAACATTTTCTTTGGGTCTTTTCCAAGAAAAAAAATTGAAAAGAATCCTGTGCTCAAAAACGAATATTACGTGTCCAAAATATAATGATTGATGATTGACAAATTCAGTATAAATAGAACGTAAACCCATGAAGAAGAGGATCTTCTTCTACTCATTCTTTCACACCATTCTTCCTCTTCTCTTTTCTTTGTTCTAAAAATATCTCAATTACTGTTTAATTAAGTTTCGAAGTATCTCTACAACTCAAAAAAAGATCTCGCATGGTGGCCACGGCCCATCACCCCTTCAAATATCCTAATAGCTGTCAAGGGAGCAAGCATAAGGGGGGCTTCAGAAATCCACTTTAACAAAAGGTAGGCAAAAACTAAACTAACTAGCTTATAAAATAATACGTTGTACGTCAAAAGTAACGCAAGTAGTATTTATTTGTTGGAAAGAGGAACGTGGGAATATGAAGAGTGATTCCCATTCCCTCACTGTGACGTGTTTATAAGCAAAATCAATGTTAATAAACTTTCATTTTAATTTTTTGTCAAGTTTGCAAGACTATTTTTATTATTTTCTGTTATCCAACACCTATTAATCTTTTTCTTTTTTCCTTTTTTTTTTAAATAGTTTGATGGGGGCTTGATGTCATACAAAATTGTTCCTCTCTTTCCTTCTCTTTAAAAAATGTAAGAGAGATCATTCCTAATAGAGTTGCTATTGACTAGCGGTGTCAAATTGCTAGACCGGTCCATGCTGGGAAAAAACATGGTCGTGGCCATGCCAGCGCGCATGAAAGATAAGTTTGGGTTGGGCAGTTCTAGAGATAATAGAGAAAATTACATGTTGTGTCACCATTTCAAAATAAGAAGGTGGTTTTATTCATTCTTATCACACTTAACCTACAATATTAATATTATTTATAATACTTGTTTAAGTTATATCATATATAAACATGTGTAGTATTTATAAAAATTATATCTCAAAAGATGGCGTTTATAAAACTTACAGAGAAAAATATTAAAGACATTTGAAAAAAAAATGCAAATAAAGATTTGATCCGAGAACTAGGCCCAATCTAACATTGTCTTTATGCAGGCTGATGTCCAAGCAAAATGTTTGGCCTTGGGCCGATACATGTGACCTGATCTAAATTAACAACTTGACTTTGTTCCTATTCTCCAATTATAAAGATTAATGATATATGCATCCTGCATAAAAATATAAAAATAAAAAATAAGAAATTATTGTTCTTATTATTTATCTTCATTTCAATTCCTTCCTTTTTCCATTCCAATTTTGTTTCATTACGAATGAAATCCTGAATTCATGCATTTTAGAAATAGAGTTGAAATATATCAATTTTTTATATATTTTAGAAATAGAAAAATATACATAGTAATTCTGCTAATGGTATTTCCATTTTGCGCTACAAAATTGCATCATAATTATTATCAACATGACTAGTAGAATATTTCTCTAAACTTTCCTTTAATAAGGTTGTTGACTAAACAACCTTCCTATGGTTTTACTGTTACTCACGGCACAGGTGATCATGAACAGCAGTCTTTTCGCAGTGTCCGAGACCTTAGAGCCGCCGGAATAACCTTTAAACCAAGTAAGACTTGCTCCTTGAGAGACATAAAATTTTCCTCTCTAGGATATGCAGCTCGGCTGGAACTGCCTCCACTGGTTGTTGACGACTCAATGGCCCCGAAATTCTGGAACCTTATCGCCTACGAGATCTGTCCTGACAATACAGAGACCGCGTATGAAATCACCTCTTACATATGCTTCATGGAATCACTCATTGACTACCCAAATGATGTCAAAGAGCTAAGGTCCGCTAACATAGTTCACAACCTTTTAGGCAGCGACGATGAAGTAGCTAAGCTCTTCAAGGAGATTGGAAAAGACCTGGTGCCAAACCCTGAAGTGTACAAGGAAGTCATAAGCCAGATAGAGAAGCACTACAAGAATAAATGCATGACTTGGATAGCTCAAGTCTTGGATGACCACTTTAGTAGCCCCTGGACAATTGCGGCTTCTCTGGCAGCAGTTCTGGCACTGGTTATGTCCGGCATTCAAACTTGGCTCACAGTCTATCCCCGGTCATAAACCGTTGTGATTACTTCTACTAAAATTACCCAAGAGAGCGAACTGGATACATGATATTATGAGTAATGATTTGAGAAATATTAGTTTAAAATTCATATCCCGAATTATTTGTTAATCCTAATTAGTTATGTTTACTAATATGAAAAACAGTGTTTCTATGCATGCTCATTGTATCTTTGGTCATGACATCCCAAGTAAACATTAAAGTATTCGCTACCAAATATAATCTCACTTGGCCCTCTAGAATGTTCCGTAGAGTATCAATTTAAAGGATACTCGGGAGAAATCTCAAAACTTTCATGCAAGCCTCCAAATAGCAATGGTGGTGCAAAAATATGCAAGCATGTGACAGTGAGGTTCTAGTGACAAAGGTTCGACAGGGTGAGCAACTTACGATTAGCAGTTCCAGACGAAAACCCAATTGGTCAATCCAATCGTTTTTCGAAATTTTCCGACTGAAAAGCAATATGAAAAGTGAAAAACAATAAAAGAGACAGATTAGGATTTCACACAAGTTCTCAGCAGGCTAGAATGCGAGCGACTTTGAAAAGGCGAAAAATTAAAAGGCGCTGATAAAGCAGGGAGCAGAAATTACTAGAACTAGCCTAAGAGAAGAATATTTGCACTAGCCTAGTTATACACGAGGGGAATGGAGTAAAGCCGCATAAGAGAGAATGATTTTAGAGTGACTGGAAGCATAAGAACACGCTAATCAATTAGAAATATATTGATAGACTCCCCTATACACTTGTTAGTTAGTTTGTACATTGTAATTTTGATGGTTAATTCTATGTGATAAGAGAATTAGTAATTGTAGAGAACGCCAGTAGGCAATTATTGACTGTGTTTTCCCAGCTTTGCTCATTGGAAGAGAGCAAGTCTTTAGAATACTTGCAACTGTCTTGTGTCTTCCTTTTATTTCCTTGTCAGATTCATCGATAAAATCTTGGTTTGTCTCCTCTAGATCTTGGTTCTCATCACATGTCAAATAAGAGCGTACTCATCAACCCCATGATGTAATTCTAACAATCTATAACTTTTCCCTTCAGCTTTAGATAATAAGTAAATTTCAGTATACCGGCTAGTTTCCTAAATGCTATCGCTTATTACCAATGACACAAAATACCTTTCAAGGAAAGCAAGTTCAACACTTCCACTTCATTTTGAATCTTCTTCTGGCCTTCAAAACTGACTTACAACTCCGCCCTTATAAATTAAAAAAAAAAAAGAGAAGACTAACACCTTAACGTGGTTTGATATACAATGTGCCTTCATCCACATACTAGGAAAAGGGAGAGAATTCACTAGTAAAAAAACACTATGAATGAGCCATATGAATACAAGTTACAATTATATAAGTTATGCAAGACTAAAATCAAGATCCTAATATGAAAATAAATAAAAATAAAGTCAAAACAACTAATAGGGGTAATCGTATGCAAAATGTTGACTTTCCTAGTAGTTATTTGATTTCTTAGAAGTAAAGCAATAACAGAGTACCGCCTAACTAGGAAATTAGGAAAACAAGCTTTCTATTGACTTTATGGTCAGACATCAACACTGTTGGCTTGAATAGAAGATGCAGCAACAGTATACAAAAAGTTTACAACACTCTAATCAGGTTCACCCAAAGGAATTTCTATTAACAACCGGATCTCATATAATACAATATAAAGGCATTACAACTGATTCGCAGCTTTTTAAGCAACTGTTTCTTAAATCTCATAAGTGCAGATAATCAACACATTCAGCATAAATCAAATTAGATATCATATTCATCCTAATCTCTATCCTGTATCAAATTGTTGATCATTTTTGCCAAAGGAAGACTACCCTTCGCCATGATCTCTACCCTACAAGCATTAGAGGCATGAGAAAACAATGAAAGCCCAAAAAGTATAAGTTCACGAAGGAAGAGTCGAGATGACAAGAACCCGTGCCAATAATGGGGTTCTAGATCGAAAAATGCATCAAAAAATCTTCGCGTGCCTTGCAAATCAAGCTTAAGCAGAATATCCATACCAAAACAGAAGAACTCCCTTTGTCTCCTCCTCTGTATGGGCCATAGATCTTTCCAAACTTCTGCAGATAATTTGTGTCCCGAAAGACTTCCATTAGAACCTAAATACTGAACTATGGAATTAGCAACAATAGGAGCTACCGCCAAAGTTCTTGCCACCATATACCCAGTAGAGGGGTGCACCATCCCTGCTGTACCACCAATTCCAACAACTCTTTGAGGAAGCACAGGAAGAGGCCCGCCCATTGGAATGACACAATGTTCATCCTCTTCAATGCTCTTGACATTAATGCCCAAGTGCCTTAATCTAGCAACCATTCTTTCCTGTATATCCTTCATGGCTAATCCTGGCCGAGCTACTAAAGACGTTTCTTCAAGAAATATCCTATTGGACGAAAAGGGCATTGCATATAGAAAAGTAGGAATCCTACTGTTTCTTTCTTTTAACTCCTTCTTGTTGTTGAGATGGGAATCTCTCCAGTCCATGAAAACCATTTTATCTACATCAAAAGGGTGGTCATCAACCTCAGCCAAAATCCCATAAGCCACTTGGTAACCTGGGTTATACAGCTTATCATACTGCACAAGGCATCTCGAAAAACCAGTGGCATCAAGAACCACGGTAGCCTGAACAGTAACACCATCATTGCAGATCAAAAGTGACTTAGCCTCTTCATGAATAACCTTGATAACTTTTGCCTGGTGAAACTTGACACCATTTGATATGCACTTTTGCATCATTTTCGACTTCAGCTGCTTCCGGTTAACCCTCCCATAAGGCCTACCTAAATCCTTTTTAGATTTTTCATCTATGAACACAACAGCACCAGACCAGGTGGTGTCAAGGCAATCAAGCAAATCCATGGCCTCAAATTCATCCACCCAAACACCATAATTATTGGGCCAAATAAGTTTCGGCGATGGGTCAATCGAGCAGACGGAAAGCCCAGCCTCCGAAACCTGCTGAGCCACAGCGAGCCCTGCAGGACCGCCTCCAACAACTGCAAGGTCCACCACAATACCCTTTGATGGGTCATACAAGGGAAGGTCAAAATCAAGGCTCTCCTTTTTGGTTTCTGGCACAAGCTCCCGAAGAGCACTACTGCTAGCTTTGACACAAGCAGTCCTACCCCATTTCTGGTGAGGCTTCTTTAGTCCAAATCGAAGTTCCTGAAGCTTTGATGGGTTTAAATTGCCAAGTTTTTCTGAAAACCGATGAAGCGGGTGGTGCAAGAATTCAAGCTTATTATGTGTTTTGAGTAATGTGTCCATGAAATCTCAATCTGGTTCAGTAATATATCAGCAAAATCCCAACTGGGTCACCTCAAATTCCTCAAATAACAATCCGGTTGTGAAAGAACTTGAGAGACTTCCGCACCTAAGAACTCAATTCCAAGGACGGGTCTTTTGACTCAACATAGAAAAGGACATTCTGGTTGTGTAAAGCAACTTAATTTCCACCTAGAAATGAGATAAACAGAATTATAGAAATCAAGAAAAAAATAATGAATTCAGATCAAATAATGGATACTACTAGGAGAACAAGGTGAAGGACTTACCACAAAGCAAGGACAGAAGAGATAGACCACGAGAGAATATGGCATTTTAGAGCCCAATTTTTGCAGAGGCTAATGGGGAACCCCCAAACTCCCAAAGAGATTTTTGTAAAGGTAAAGCCTGTGTGGCCCGACCTCGACGACAAACTGTTGGTGTTATATGAGACGTACAAATAGAAGAATTTATTATAAATAAATGAATATATATTAAATTCAAAAAATTATATTAAGTTAAAATATTTGCTCTTCCTTTTCACAGACAGGAAAATAGATTATAGAACAAAAGGATAATTTCTATGGTGTATAATTGGGCAGCATCTACCACGCCTTAAAGTGGTCCACCATTTCCCCAATTTTGTTCCCCAGTCCGGATGAGAGCAAAGTGTGGATGTTGGCTGATAAATCTGAATTTTTTTTTTTTATTAAGGTATAAAACTATTTCCCTTTAGTTGCATATTTATGTACATACATAGAACTAAGGTACTTTTTAGTTAGCAATTAGTAAATGGATATGTAATTAGTGTGGTACAAATAAATTCCAAAATGAAACTGAAAAATCACTCCGCTTTGTGTTTTCCAAGTATTTAGAAAGTAAGTTTGAACTGAGAGTTAAAACTGAAAATATTATAGCTGTGAGAGTTTTACATTATTTAAGTTAAAACAAATGAGTTGAAATTGAATTTACCAAAAAAGCAAACTAAATGGAACTTGAGTTCATTTCTGAATTATTAGGTAAATAGACACCAGTCAATCAATTGTGAATATAGAACAAACAAATACTACTTTAATTATTTTGATAATAATAAATAAATAAATTGTTATTGTTTTTTAATGATATGTATCAAAAATTGTGGCGTTAATTGATATTGAAAAATTAGAGGGACTTCTCTAAAAAAAAGTAGAGAGACCTTAGAAGGCAAAAATGTGTGATTGGTTCCACTAACATTGCTATTAGAGACGAGGGATTCTAGGACGGCTTAAAACGTCATGGTAATTTTTCATGATAGTTAAAATTTTACCAATAGTAGGAACTTATGAATTCCATGACCCTTTTTTTAACATCATGTAAACAACCAATTCCACGTTAGTTTATATAAATGTCATGGAAGCTTAAAAAAGGTACCCTTAAGGTCAATGAGAACTTTACATGATGGTTTTTAGTAATAACCATCATTTAAAGATTTGTTACTATGTTGGTTTCTTAAAATCGTCATGGAATATAAGAGATACCATCACAATTATTTGCCAAAACTGTCATGGTATATACAAATTTTTAAAAAAATATTTTTAAATTTTGGTTTTTTCATGGTAGTCAATACCTTGATTATGAATTACACACACAAATTTCAATCAAACCCATAGATAGGTTAATAATAATAATCTACTAATATTGTGCCCATAAAAGCATAAATATGGTCAAAACCATAAACCTATAAATTTCAATTACAATCATACCCATAAATGATAAACTCATAAATCCATTTAAAAGGTTAAACAAACTAAGAATTAATCAATAATAGAATCAATAATTTCAAAAACTATAATATGTAATGAAATCACTTACAAATAATGATGAGGAGAAGGATGGCGACGTGAGACAACACTAGAGAGTTAGTTTTTCGAGGTTTAGGCTGGTTTGGGATAGTTCTGTTTTCATGTTCTGCTGCTAAATAGGATGGGTTTTTAGGTTTTTTTTTTTTAAGATAAAAAACATCATGTAATGTGCTTGGAAAAAGAGAAAAAAAATATATTCCGCAAAAGCCATTGTAGAATTGCTAGATTCCATGATTGTTTATTTGAACCATCATTGTATATTACCATACAACAATGGTTTTTGAAACAGTCACTTTTTGTGATTTTTGTCCGTATTGAGTTTTTGAAGAGCTAGTGCGGTTTTTCAAAAACTATCGTCCAAAGTTTATAGCTTAATTTCAAATTTGTAGTAGTGTATTTTCTTGAGAAAAGCATGCATATATAATAATCAACTAAATTGTCAACATATCCAACAAAAAAAGACGTAAATTGTAAAGATTTTCTACCAATAAATAAATAAATTGTATAGAATGCATCATAACCCCAAAAAAAAAACAAAGAGAGAGAGAGAGAGATATAGAGAACCATAAAGATCACATGTACCAAAACAGTGCTTTATATGCGCTTCGTCCAACACTAAGCAAACCATCCATTGCATCGTTTCTACTGGATCAAAGCCTTTTTTTTTATTTTGTTACTGTATTTTTTTATGGTTAATGATATGTGCTTTGGAAATTTGCTCAATTATCTTCCATCAATTTTTGGTATGTATCTTTCTCAATTATTTTAGTATTCACGGAATCAACGAGTGGTTAATATTTATTCTCTTAATATTTTATATAAATGTTCTATTTTCTATATTCTAATTGAATTAACCAATCTTACAAGATTTATGTCTATTTCTTATTTTTCTTAGGGTTCCTTTAAGCCAGTAACCCTAGCCATTCTATTTGTCACTACCATTACTACCGAAATTCGAGTATGTTTTCAAGAGTTTGTTGTTGATGATGATGATTTTGTTGAATTTACGATTTGTTGGATTTGGGTTTGTTTCTTTGTATTTGAAATTTTATTTTTATTTTTATTTTTGAATTTGGATTTACGTTCGAGTTTTTTTGTGTATTTAAGTTTTTTGCGTTGTCTAGATTTTGTACAAACGCTTTATTGTAGTCTTGGATTTAAATTTGTGTTCATTGTATATTAATGTCAAGATTGTGATCATGAAGACTATTTATGATTTTTTTAGAGGAATAGGGCTATTTATAATTGTTTTTTTCAAAAAAATTGATAAATGCATATAAAATAAAATAATAAATTTTGATTGTTTTTTCTAATCTAAATAGTTGAAGAAAATGTTTGACCCAAGAATAAATATTGCGTAAGATGATTTTTTATTTTTCTGAAAATATTGTAACATTTTTTATCAAAATTTCATTTTACATCGCAATTTCCAAAAAAACAGTATATGAACATTTAACCCCAGAGAGCTCTACACACACATTTTCACGATGGTTAAAAACTAATGTAAAAAAGTCAATTCTGTTATAAAATAAAGTAAAGTATAACAAAGGCTAAAGAGAACAATAGAGAAAGACAAGAGAAAATTGAAGACAAAACAAATTTTTATACTTTCACTTGTGAAGAATGAATCCATACAAGCTTAGTACAACTTCTATTTATAGGCCAAGTCATCATACTAGAGGTAATTGTAATAGACATAACTTACATATGTTTCATATACAATTAAAGGAGACATAATGCACAATATTAAGAGGGATTTAATGGGGTAATAATGTGGTCTAAATGTGAATTATAAATTTGAAATAAAATGTTTGCTTGTAACTCATGGAATACCAAGAGGTGGCATCCACACATACTCTGTTCACAACAAATTCTAGATTTCATTAGGATTTTAAAATATCGTAAAACTATTCTACCTAAACTACAAGAATGCACTTGGTGATTTTTTTAGCAATTGTTGCTCCCTCCTATAGGCTCAAAATCTTTATTTTACCTATTCTCCATGACTTCATTTGGATTGATTTGCTTTTTTCTTTGCAAAAACACTTAGTTTGTTGTCATGCCCTAAACTGGTGTAAGTAACAGATAGAGGGTTTTAGTTTTAAAAATCCAAGTTAATTATTATTGCCGGAAAAAGAGATAGATTGTTTGGAAAATCTCCTTTGAAACCCCAAATTAGAGGATTACTAAAACTAACCCTCCATTTAGGAAGAATTTGTATTTGATAGATTAGAAGATAACTCGCTTTTGGTGAGGAAACATAGGTGATAGCCTAGTCTACTTATTTAAGACTTGTAAAAATATCTATTTAGTGATTAATTTCCTTTTCAAAATAATTATTCAATTCATTTCCAAAGTAAATAATAGATTTGAAAACCAACCTCCAGTATCCATAATTGGGTTTCATAGGCAACCCACAAACATACTCGTAAATGAAAGGAAATAAAATGACATCAACCACAAATAACAATAGTCTAAATCCATGACCAAATAATTTACATGCCTTATGTAGAAAGACGACAACAAAATGATATCGATCACCAAAAACATCAACAACCACATGCCAATATCTCAAAGATCCTCGAAAACTATTCTAATCCTTTCCCACTTTCCTGGGAGAAATGAAATAGGTAAAAGAATAAGCGAAAAGCTCAATAAGAGTTATCATTTTTATAAATAAATATAACATAGGATCTTTTGCAAATTTGGTCATTTGCAAAATATTTTAATAATCATAATTTTTGCATAATCTTCACAAAACACAAATAATTAATGTTTATATTGTTTTCAAACATTACTAACCACTGAGATAGTGTTTAATATAAGTTGTAATATTAGCTTATACTATGAGCTACTAATATGCTATGAATTAACTTCTTGCAGGTTTAGGAGAGAAACTCCACCCCTCCTAAGAGTATCTAACACCATACCCGGTTACTGAGTTCTAAATTTAAATAAGTGCTTAAATAGTAATTACAACTTCAAAGAATAAACATAAAGTGCCATAGACAACACCAAGCTATGGAGCATAAACATAAAATACTATGGGCCACACCACGCCATGGATATTAATAAAATATGGGTATAAAAATAACATGGACAACACCAAGCCATGAATGTTATTAAAACATAGCTATCAAGCACCATGGACAATACCACAACATGGTTGTTAATAATATGAAACATTTTCACTATAAATCCTTTTTATTAAAGTTACATAAGTATAATATATATTCAAAATCTTATATAACTTAAAATATCTGGCCAAAATTATTGAAAATACAACCTATGAAAGAAAATAGGTTTATACCTCATACATCTTGTTTTCACACAAGATAGTTTGAACTCTAGTATCACTACTTCTACAAGTTCTAAAATTCAAAGGTTCCACTATCTTCCACAAGTTAAATATATTAATCATTGAGGTTCCTAGTGTGTCATGATTTACAAAACCTTTTAAATGCAAAAAATAAGCAATTTTTAACTTAGATGGGATATGAAAAACTCAAGCAATTAATTTATTTTAGTCTTTAAAAGATTTATAAATTATTTAGGATGGTGTTGGAATAGTTTAAAGACATGAAGGGATAAAAAGGTGAGAAAAGTTGGATTCTTGAGTTCGAGTTAACTAGTGGCATACTCCTATTATAGACAGATTACTAGGGCTTTTTATATGTATGTTATAAAACCAAAGCTTGGATTGATTTATGTCACAAAAATAAATTACAAAGAATGTCATGCCATATCATCATATTATATTAAAAATACCTATAATACAAGAATCCAACTAAGATATGAAGAAGTATTCAACTATGGTACCAGTATCCAGCCGGTATGTTATATGATATCGGCCAGCATCCTTTGTGATACCTACACGTATCTTTCATTATTGATGGCACTGTCTTTGGAATAGTTAAAAAAAAGAAAAAATAACCAAAAATCCATTAAATAAAAAAATACACCACAAACTACAACTAGTATCTAATCTATATTTGATGTGGGGACCAATCAGTATCTGATAGTATTCGCCATCATTACCAACTAGTAGCCATCAGTTTTTGCCAGATTGTCTCACAAAACACTTAAGAAATAACAAGATCAACTAAAAAATCATAGAGCACATATAAAATTCACGAAAAATCTTACAAAACACAAACCATATTGCTAAATCTCAAAAAAAAAAAAAGGAAAAATAAAATTGGTGCTGTCGTGGAGAAGCCACGAAGGAGATCTCTCTAAGGCTATAAATCAGTGGAGAGCGATTGTGGATCTCCTCCGTGAGGTCACTATGTTTGTCGTCATTTGAGACAAGAATGGTGTGGATCCCTATAGTGGTGGAAAACAGAGGCAACAATCTCCTCGTCTCGATGCTCAAACCAAGATCTCCGACCATGAGTGACAATGGGAGACCGTAGTCCAGGAGATTGTTGTCTTGAGGCAGCGACACCACAAAGAGAAAAGAGACGAAGCTCAAATTCTTAAGGTGGCCTCATTAGTGTCGTAATCCAGAGAAGAATGATGAGGCTCTATGACTTGAGGTGACGATGTCACTGTTGGCACGTAGAGAAGATAGATGAAGCTTGTTGGTGAGGAAGACATCCACCGACGATGAGAAGTTTCAATAGTAGAGATGGTAGTGGTGAAGAGGTAGAGGGAGAGAAGGGGAGGCTAAGATGGCTAGGAAGTAGGATAAAGAAAGAGAAGGAGAGAGAGAGAGAGAGAGAGAAAACTAATTTCAGTTTAGGGATATTTTAGTCACCACACTAAACATGTCACGTCATTGTCCCAAATTTCCATTTAGTTTTTTGCCGTATGGTATAAATCAATCCAACTGAAAAAGATGTGGCACATAGCATAAGTACTTTTATAGAAAATTGTAAGAAATATCAGATTTTTTAAACTATTTGTGACAAATATGAGGCATAATTTAATATAGGGCAAAGGAGCAAAATAATATATTTTGTTCAAAAGTTAGTAAATAATGTCATATAGTTTTAAAATGTGTGGTAAATGATATATCATAAGAAATTGAGAACAAAAATCTCAAAATACCTTACATCTTTCTCCTTATATCTCTCACCTTTCTTTCTCGTCGGCATTGTAGGATGCTGAAAAATACAGTATTAACTTGGTAATGCTGTATTAACTTGTAAATACAAAAATTCACTGATGACTTCACGGGCACCACTAGAGGTCAAGAAATACAGTATTAACCTAGTAATATTGTATTAACATGCAAATAAAAAAATTCATTGCCAACTTCACAGGATCGTTGGTGGCTGCGAAATACAATATTAACCTAGTAACACTATATTACTATGTAAATATAAAAATTCACCGACGGCTTTATTGGACCGTCGATAATTGAAAAATATAATACTAACCTGGTACTATTGTATTACCGTATAAATACAAAAATTCACTGACGACTTTACCGAACCGTTGTCAGTTGAAAAATACATTGTATAACTTGGTAATACTCTATTACCATATAAAAACAAAAATTCACCGTCGACTTCATCGAACCGTCGACAGCCACAAAATATAGTACTAACTTGGTAATATTAAATAACTGTGTAAATATAAAAATTCACCGATGATTTCATTGGACCTTCGGCGGCAAGAAAATATAATATTAACACGATAATATTGTATTACTATAGAAATATAAAAATTTACCATCGACTTTCTCGAACCACCGACGACCAACAAATATAATATTAACTTGGTAATATTGTATCCTTGTATAAATACAAAAAATCATCCTTTTTTTTCTTTTTTTTTTCATTTCACACCAATGGAGACCAATAAATCATCGATACTATCAAACAAAAAATTAAAACATCCAAAAATTAAAAAAAAAATTCCTTTACAAAACATCAATCTTTCAAGAAAAAAAAACTAAAATAAAAAACAAAAAATGATTTGTTGCACTTTCCTTTCTTTTTATTGCTGTTCCACAACTCTGGTTCGATAGCTCTACTGTGAGGACTGCTTTAGAATCTCTAATCTATAAACCTTGGTGTCCTCTTCACTCAATGCTGCATTTTCCATTGCCAAACACTACCATGAGTGACGACCTCCATCCTCATGCAGCATTCACACCATTGGCATACTTCACTCAGATTTAAGCATTGACGACCAGATTTATAAAGAAAACTTCGTGGTCTAGCCGATGGCAACTCGTAATTTCATCCATGTACACGATGAGGATTGAAATTTTTCCATCCGATGAGTGCTTGAAAAAGAGTGTATGATCTAATTGTCCCTGAACATATCCATATCTTTTTACCGCCTTTGTGAACCTAGCAAACCAAGCTCGTGGTGATTGTTTAAGCCTATACAGAGACTTATGAAGTTTGCACACCATATTTTCATTCTTTGTATTCTTAAAACTTGGTGGAATCTCCATATACACCTCATCTTCTAAATCTCCATTGAGGAACGCATTTTTCACATCCAATTGATGAAGAGGCCAATCTGGGTTGGCTGCCACGGAAAGTAGAACACAAACAGTATTCAACTTGGTAACAGGTGAAAATGTTTCCTGATAGTCCATACCATAAGTCTGAGTAAATCCCTTTGCCACCAATCATGCTTTATACCGGTCTAGGCTTCAATCTACTCCGTATTTTATGGTAAATATCCACTTACATCTCACAGGTTGCTTCCCAGTTGGTAGTTCTGACGATTCCCAAGTTTTATTAAGTTTGAGAGCCCGTATTTCTTCATTCATTACCTTTCTCCATTCTGGTTGTTTAAGAGCCTCTTGTATGTTTCTAGGTATGTCTTCATGAGAGAGATTAGTCACAAAGGCAGAGTAGCTAGGTGATAACTTCTCATATGCTACAAAATTATAGATGGGATGTTTTGTGCATGAACGAACACCTTTTCTCACTGTAATAGGTTGGTCTAGCTCATTATTAGTGCTCTCAGGATATGATTCCAGGATTGTATTACCTAGTGAAGGAGATTCTTATATCAGGTTGGACTCTTGATTTTGCAGGGCAGGAGTGAGGGGCTCCATCCCTTGAGGCCGTCGTCTCCTTGAGTATACTTAAAGCTTTGATAATTTCTCAGACTATGTCTATGGTTCAGATGTTGGATGAGTTTGACTTGAGTTAGGACTTGGTTGAGATAGAGGTGACTGAGATGGTAGAGGTGAACTAGGACTGATGACTAGCTGGCTTTGATTTGGGCTAGTGAGATCCCAAAAATGATCTTAACTCAAATACTCCCCCTAAAGATGAGTTTTGGGATAAAATGGTTGATGCTCGAAGAATGTGACATCCATGGAGATATAGATTTTCCGCATCCAAATACCCTTAGAGGAATTGAGGAGAAAATTCATGTTTAAGGAAATATTTTGCTAAGGCACTCCATTGTTGGCTAAAACTTGAGAATCCTAGATGGCATTCTATTTATGAGATATGATGCAGTGAGAACAGCTTCCCCAGAAATGCTTTGGGACATTGGATGTAAACATTAGTGACCTAGCAACCTCTAAAAGGTGTTTGTTTTTTCTCTCAGCTACCCCATTCTGTTGGGGTGTATCAACACATGAGCTATGATGAATTATTCCATGTTCTAGTAGGTATGATCCAAGGAGAGAATGGAAATATTCTTGTGCATTGTCAGTTCTAAGGATCTGAATTTTTGATTGAAACTATGTTTGGATCATAGAATGAAAGTTTTTAAAGATTGGACCTGCTTCAGACTTTTTTTTCATTAAGAACAACCAAGTAATCCTAGTATGATTGTCTATAAATGAAATAAATCGCCTAGCACCTAAAACATTATTAACTCTTGACAGACCTCATATATCACTATGAACAACAAAAAAAGGATGTGATGCTTTATATAATTGAGCAAGATATGAGTTTCGACAATGTTTGAAAAATTGACAAACTTCACAATAAAGATCATTCACATTAATATTTTTGAACAAAGAAGGAAACAAATGTTTCAAATATTGGAAATTTGGATGGCCTAATCTATAGTGCCATAACATTATTTTGTTAATAACAGAGTTCCTATCAGAATATGAAACTACGGCAGGAAAGAATTCATAACTTGCATTTAGAGCTTGTTTTTTGTTGTAGACATTAGCTTCAAGGAAGTAAAGACCCTCAAACTGCCTAGCATTGCCAATCATCCTCCCCGAATTCAAATCCTGAAATTCATAGTATGTAGGAGAGAACTTAGTAATACAATTCTTGTCCTTAGTTAGCTTACTAATAGAGAGCAGATTATAAGATAAATTCAGGACAAATAGGACTGCATTAAGTGTTGGATTTTCTAAAATTTTAATGGACCCTTTACCAGTTGCTGTTGAAACTGAACCATCGGCAATCCGAACTATAAAGTCCTCAGAACAAGAGCTAAAAGTTTTGAATGAAGACCTGTCTCCTATCATATGGTCTAAAGCCCTAGAATCCACAATCCAAGGCTTTAATCTTTCGGTTTTCACACTCAAAGCACTCGAGAATTTACGTTTTTGTGCTACTGCCCCTGTTCCCATTACGGACTGACTTATGGAGACTTGGCTGAACATTTTTTTCAGTAAATTCATCTGCTCTTTGCTGAATAGAGCCTCCACTGATTGTTCTTCTCCAGCTGTCACAAAACTCCTCCCTTCCTTGTTTGATTTTGCTGATTGATCATGGGCACCATTTGTCTTCATGTTTGCAGGTCTTCCATGAATTTTCCAGTTGGTATCCCTCCTATGACCTGGCTTGTGACAATGATCACACCACTGTCTGCCTTTTTTGCCTCTGGTTTTGAAATTTTGATGGCCTTGTTTGTGGCTGACTAAGGCTGATCCTTCCATGACTGCAGGTGTGCTGGTTTATTTCATCATAACTTTTTTCCTACTTTCTTTGCATGTCACTTCTAAGAATGCCTCCCGAATTGGTGGCAAAGATTTTGTCGCAAGTATTCTGCCTCGAACTTCATCCAAATTCTTGTTAAGCCTTGCAAGAAAAGAAAAAATTCTTTCTCTATCAACAATTTTCCTATAACAGATACTATCTTCGGAACAGCTTCATTGTAGCTCTTCAAAGGCATCAAGCTACTGCCAATATCTTGTTAATGTGTTGAAATATTGTGTGACCTCCATGTCTCCTTGTCGCAAGTCTCTTAAGGTATTTTACAATTCAAACAACTCTGCTGTATTTTCACTATCCGAGTATGTTTGTTTGGCAGCTTTCCATATTTCTTTTGCAGTCCCATAAAATAGAAAGGTCTGACCAACCTCATTTTCCATAGAGTTGATTGACCAGGCCATAACCATATTATTTTTTGACTTCCAAACTTTAAACTTTGGGTCTTCCTTCTGCGGTATCTCCTTTTCTACGGTGAGATAGTCATCATTCTCTCGTCCTGAGATATACATCATAATCAACTATGACCACTGCAGGTAGTTTCTCCCATTAAGTTTGTGTCCTGTGATGTTAAGGATTGTGTTGTTTGCTCTTCCATTGACGCTAGAAATGGCAGAAAGAGGCTCGAAAATACTCTCTGTAAAGCTGGCTCCTTTATCGCCAATGTTGGAAGTTTTGCCATAATTTTCTAACCTTTTTGGATAATCCGCTCTAATACCATGTGGATAATCAAAGAAATATGAGGAAAAAAACAGAGGAATTCCCTAATTTGGAACTCTATTTTATTCATCCTACTTTGAAGGTTTGTGTACAACTTATTTATAATAAGAAAATAAAGTAGATAAATCTCCTAATAACTAAAAAACCTTCTAAAGAATAAAATCAGGATTTCCTGATTTAGTGGAAACAGAAAAATCTTAACAAGTAAGCATCCTATCGCTATTATTTTGGACTTAGAAGGCGTCCATCTAATCTAGATTTCAACATAATTTTTTTAAAAAAATCTTCTATTTTGCTCACATTTTAAAACATTTGATGTTATTTATTAATCGATTAATAAAATCTGTTATTTTGTATATTTTTTCTTGTTTTTATTCAAATTTTAAATTTTGCAAAATTACACGTAGACTCATATTGTTATCAAATATCTTGACATTACTTATATTCATCCATCTTTTTGGCTAAAAAACCACATTAATCCTCCCTAGTTTTGAAACTAATCAAGCACCCCCACATATTTTTCATTTTTAGCAAACCAAGGCGCCCATTTCAGGGTCGTATGGGACTAATGGTCAGATCAAAGACTATAAAATAAAACACATTTTCATGGACTATGCCTTTAATATTGCAACACTTTAAGATTACAGGAAGCGTTTTGTAATGTCATTCTAACTATATAGTTTTAAATGTTTTGATATAAAGCTCTCACTTATTAAGTGTAAAATAAAATAAGTTATAGTGTAAAACTCTCATATGTTATAGTAAATTAGTTTCAAGTTTTGATTATAATTATGTTGCCAAACATACCCCTAAACTTAAACATAATTAGGGTCTGATTGGAATAATTTGTTCTTTTATTTTAAGCAATAGAAAATGTGAAACATAAGCTAGAGCTTTTTGATTAATGTTTAGATAGTGCAAGGAAAAGAAGTTTTTTTTTTTTTAATTTTAAAAGAGCTTTTGAACATGTTTGGTTAAATAAGTCAAATGCTCTTATTGGTATAACAAGTAGTGTAAGTGAAGGAAATAGAATTCTCTTTGTTGCTCTTAAATAAAAGGTCAAAATGTCAAAAAAAGAAAAAAAGAAAAAAAAGCTTTTTATAAGCACCAAATAGTTGGTTTATTCTAAAAGTGTTTATAAAAACCAAAAGCACTTTTCTTGGATCCATCAAAATATTACGAAAAACAGCTTTTAGAGTAAATAAGCTAAAACAGCTTTTTTCTAAGAGGTTCCAAAGAGGCTCTTAATAAACGTTAGGATTATTAGTAGAGTTTTTGTTTTTGCTTGTAGTGTAATAAAAGAGAAGTAAAAGTTTTTATTTTTTAGTATCCGTTTGAAACCATATTTATTAAAGGAGCCTAATAAGTCAAAATGATTTTAAAAATCTACAAAATCTAAAAATAAAGCTTATAATATTTTATCAAAACTTTGATACAAGCTTCAAAAAATGTTTTGTGACTTTGAGTGGAAGCTTATATGGAGGAGACCCAAATACCTTTTTTAAAAGAGGAATTTTTATAAATGTTATCTCTTAAGATGTACATTTTATAAATGTCATATATGTTCATTTATGGCAACACTTAACTCATAATATGAATAATAATATGATATAAATTTTTCTAAATGTAGCAAAATTAACACAACTTTTAAAAATATAGCATAACATATAATTTTCTTTTTTTTTTAATCCTTCAAACACTTTCAAAAATAACTTTTGGATTTAAAAAACCAAAGAAGCATCTAGTAAACTTTGCAAAACATGCCTTTATGTGTCAAATACGTAAACTTTTCTTAATCTAGCCGGTGTAAAATGCTTGTAAAGAAGTTTAAATTGGAGGAGCTTTTCCTAATATTCAAAAGAGTTAATTATATAACTATGTCTTATAGTTTTAATTATTTTATAATTTGTTCTTTTTTTTTAGAAACTACAAATGTATGCTTTGAATTTAAACAACTTGTATCAAATTCATCCTTGATAAACTTTATAGAACTAGGAAAAAAAAAGAAAAAAAAAGGACATATTTTAAGTAGATCAAATTTATTCATTACAAGTAACTTTTTCTTGAGAAAAGTTTTGAAAAATATTTTACCATTTGAAAAGCATGAAACACATGATTATTTTTTTTAAAATAAATGATTTGTTTAGGGCTTTTGTATTTTTAAATCGAAATATATATATATATATATATATATTTTTGTGTTGGAGTGTAATTTTATCATTTTGCCCGGCATATTATATTTATAAAGTAGAAAAATAATGGACTCAAAATAAATTTTTTAAATTTCAAAAATACTTTTATAGTTTTTTTTTTTGAGGACTTTTTTAGTTTTTAAAAATAAAAAAATAAATTATAAAAAAAATTAAATCAGTGGATAATAATTGTACTTATATCCCATTATTATTGAAAAGTAATATTAAAAGAGTATCACTAAAGAAAATGCATAAACAAGGGAGGACTGAAAAATTATCTCAGCCGCACTGAAAAAAGAGGGAAAATATAAAAAATTGCGAGAACGTGAGGGAGAAGTAGACGTGGCAAGATACGTGTTTGTGTCGTATTTGTGTCGACACGTTTAGTCCGAACACGAACACGAACGATTGATTAACGTGCCAGAACTGTAAACACGAACACGACATGCATGTGACATGCGTAACACGACACGACACGACACGATTAACACGATATGACACGTTTATGACTCAGTTAACTAAAAATTAAAAAAAAAAATTAAATTTTTTTTTTTAAAACCAATAAAAAAAATTAACAAAAATACAATATCTAATTAATACTAACCTATTATAAATATTTCGAATATTTTTATTTTTAAGTTTAAATGTATTATAAATAGACGGGTCGTGTTGTGTCGTGCCGTGTCAACACGCTTACAGCTCATTTAATTAAATGTGTTAAGACGTGTTTAGTGTATTAGTACAAATCCAACCCGTTTATTTTCGTATTATTTGTTCTAACTTATTTATGAGATAATTAATAAACATACATTTTAAATTTATTTATCTTATATATATATTTTGTATTGTATTATTTTACCTTATCTTAAATTGGCGGCGTTAGGGAGAAGCAGCAATGGGAAGCTCATCAGACGAATTCTCGGTTCTGGTGCTGGCATTGGATCTGGGAGTAGACGCAAGGCCCCTTCTTGACGAACCAAGAATCAGAGATTGAAGAGCAAGAGAACTGGCACGATTGCTCTCGATTCCTCTCCTCCGACGAGGACTTCTCCGATCTCGAACTTTTGCACTTCTTTCGCCTCCAAGGCTTCGACAAGTCCGGCAATCGAATTATTCGCATCGTCGGAAAATACTTTCCTGGTAAACAAACACTCTCTGCTAAACGCATTCTGCTTCGTACTTGATTTTTTAGTGCTTCTTTTTTTTTTTCTTTTTTTTTTTTCCGCTTTGATCATTCAATTATTTTATTTGTTTTGGAAATTTGAGGTATTTAGTTAGTGTCTTGATTCTTAAGCTTTTTCATGGAAGATGGATTTTATTTGTTTGGAAAAAAAATAAGCTTTTTTGGTTAATTTGAGTGATTTAATTTCAGTAATTATTTATGTGTGGAAGTTTTTTAGGTTAAATTGTTTTGGATTGGAGCTTTATCAATTATATGTCCCTTGAAATTGCAATCAACTAAATAAGGAGAAAAAAGTTGATCTTTACTAGTATTTTATTTTATTATATGTGATTTATTTTCCTAGTTTTATTTCCCAATCGCCATTGTTAATTTTGTTTGTAACATAAACTTGCTAAAGGCATAAACTTGATGTTATAGAACAGTAATGAATTTTTCTTTTGATAGTATAAAAAATTAAAAGATCGGATGGTATGCCATTGTGTAGAAAGAGTTAATCAAACTACTAATATTTTTGTAAGATTTGTTTCACATGGCATGTGTTTTGAACCCTTCTGAGGTACACACTTCTTCTGCATCGTTTTCAGCTCCGGTTGTGACCGCAGAGCATCTGAAGAGGTATATTGTCCACAAATTATGCAGCGAGTTGCCGGAAGGGCCATTTTCCATTGTTTATATGCATAGTACTGTACAAAAAGAGGATAACTCCCCTGGCATAACCATCTTGAGGTGGATTTATGAAGACCTTCCCTCTGATTTCAAGGACAGACTTCAAGTTGTATACTTTATTCACCCTGGACTTCGGTCGAGGCTTGTATTTGCCACTCTTGGATGATTCTTCTTAAGTGGAGGGTGAGATATTTTGTGTTACTTGTTGGACTAATTGATCTTATCAAAATTGTTCTAAGCAAGTCTTTAATTGCACAAGTTTTCAGTTGCGTGTAATTCTATGTGATCTAGAGTATTTAGGTAGTTTGCTTGAGTAGCCGAGACTTAATACGTTAAAAGTTTATCATAATGATAAGAGTAGCTGAGAATGGTGGATGTTAGGTTTCACGTGCTGCTTTTGCCTTGAATTAAAGCAACCACGTATATTGCAGGGGAAAAAATATCACGAATGTAGTACTGTCTATAAGCCATGTCTCTGGGCACATGATCTTGAAATTATCTGAATTTTCTTAGTTCTCTGCTAAAAGTGCTTTTCTTAGCCACTGTTGCATAACAATAATTAAAAAAAAGAAAAGAAAAGAAAAAGAGTAATAGCTTTAATCCATGGACATCAGATTGTGCAATTTATAATAGGATCTGAGCATGCTGCAATATATATTGGTAACAAGTTGAATAGAAGCATGGAATCCTTATGGATTTTATCATTTATGTATTCTCTATTAAAATTATAGCTTCTCCAGCTTGTAAGCCTTGAGCTGATACATTTTCTTGTGCAGATTATGCGTGGATGTTCTTATTGTTTCCAATACCTGAATTCTCAAATTTATGGTTTTCCTTGCAGGAAAAAACTATATTTTTCCTATGTTAGGCTTGAAGTTGTTTGTTCAAATTATATGTCTGATTTATACGTACATACTGAACGATTAAGTTTCTCAACGCGATAGCAAAACATGTAAGTTTAAGTTTTTCCTGTTATTTGTGGGTCTTAAATTGTTTTTCTTTGTATTTGTAGTCTGTATTGGAAGATCAAGTACGTAAGCCGCTTGCGGTATCTTTGGGATGATATAAAGAAGGAAGATATCGAGATTCCAGATTTTGTGAAATCTCATGATGATATACTTGAGCACAGACCGCTAACAGATTACAGAATAGAACCAGAGCCTTTCCACTTAGCGGAGGTTCCATCGACAGCTTACTCATTTGGGAGGTATGAACAGAGATGGTCATCAAGGCAAGACCTTTCCTGATTTGGCCAATGTATCCCGTCCAAATTAGTTGGATTATAAGGTTTTACTAAGTTAAGGTTTTGATGCACGTGAAGCAGGGATTGTATGTAATTATCCTGGTGTTATGTTGTTCTAAACTACTGATTTCAAGAGGTTGACTGTCAAATAACACTACCTTGTATGGCTCGTAGATTAAAACCAATAATGTTTGGGGCATCTTCCTCTACCTTTTTTGTTTCTTTGTTGATCCCCTCTTGTTGGACGGAGCATGTAATGTGCAGTCTTTTCGTACTGTCGGTTTTTCTTATATTCAACCATTTCAAGTAATAGAACCGTTCTTTAATTTAGTTAAAGCTTTCTATATCTGGTAGCGCGTGGTTTTTATGATCAGAATCACATCAAAATGAAAAAAAAAAAAAAAAAATTACAAAACTCAGAGAACCAGTAAAGATCAAACTGTCCGAAGCAATGCTCTACTCTTCAGTTATGTTTTCATGCCCAATCTAAATTCTCAAATTTAGAATGCTTTTGAAAACACCTGTTTGAACCAAAACATTTTCCTCCAAGCTAGATTTGTTAGCGTTTTCACTCGCTACATTCAAATTGTTATCTTGTTTTTAGTTCTAGTCTTTGGCTTGAACCATGTTTCTAAACGCCTTCTAGTTCTATATTTATGGGGACAATCGTCTGTACCTCATAGGGTTAGCCCCTCTAAATGGTACAAAATAAAAGAAAAATTGAGATGCATGTTAGGAACACAAACGAAGACAGACGTACAAGAAAAAATTGCTGGAAGCAGTAGGCGCTTGAGTCGGACGATGAGGAGCCTTTCTATTTTGCAGCCCTGTTCAACCCCATCGGTTAAAAGGGGTTTTATCTCACAAATCCTCAAGGTGAGCCCAATATTATTTTTGAAAAGAACACGATTAGCAATTTTCTTTTAATGTTATTAGCTGTAATGATGCAACACTTGAGATCATTAAAGGCCATGTCTTTATTGATGATGAAGTAGAATCATACGTGGTTTTTATCCAAAAACAATTATTCGGCGGTACTGCTAGAGCCATGGGGATGAACCTTACCAATGTTATTGTTATGTACAAGTAAAACACGTGATATGTGTGCCATATATTTTAGTTATAATCAACACGAACTATGATGTGATCGTTAAAGTGAGAATCTGTGAAGCAACAAAGAAGCTTCCTTAATTTCTATACAAAACAAGAAACTTCCTTAATTTGTTTTAGCTGAAGTGTACTTGGCTTGATAATATAAGATACCTATAATCTTCACCCAAAAGAAGATGATTTAAGATAAAGTCTACATATTAAGAAAGGGGTAAAGTGGACTTTTCATGTCCTAATTTTCCTTCATTTTTGTTTTGTTTTCTTAAATTAGTTGGAGTTTATCAATAAAAGAGTGAATTGGGAATTTATGTTTTCAGAAACATGCTTACGGTATCGATAATTGATAACCATCGAACATGTTTTTAATATTTTTTAAGTGGCAAAATTTGATATGATATTATGTTTAACTCACGTGGTAATAAAATGATGAAAACCATAGAAAGATAAAACAATTTAAACGATATGTGTATAGCTTTCAAAGTCGTGCTTTTATGTGCCAGGGATTTACATGTAATATGTGCCAAGTATTTACATAATAATCTTTTTACCGTACATTCTTTTTAAATGTATTTTTGAGTTAAAAACTCTAACATCGAGTGTTTCCTAAAGGTAAGTAAAAAAATAAACACACACACACACAGACGTTGAATGGACAAACATGAATAGTTTTTTTTTTTTTTGAAGTCTAAGAATATATAATTCTGAGACTATCTCAAATTCAAAAGTTAATATTTATACTGCAACTAAAAAGTATAAAATAGTATATATATGATGTTTGATACTCCAATACATATTTTTTTTCCATAAAAATGAGCTTATAAATTTAAAATTGATTTGAAAATGAAATAGAAAAATGAAAAAAATAATACATCAAACCAATAAAAATTAAAATATCAAAATTTAACATATGTATCGGATTTGGTGTTAAATTTAGCATTTATAAAATATATCAAGTTTAGCACACAAAAATAACACTATATTAAGGAATAGTTTTCTTACTTAAGTGTCAAAATTTAACATACCAAATGAAGTATCTTTATTCGTTTGAGAAATTTTAGTCTTTTTTTTTAATAGTAATTTAAGGTCATATGATAGGGAACTTGAAAAACCAAATTTACTCTCTAGAAAAGGAGTGTTAAGACTAGAGCTCTCACATTGTCTCCAGGCACGTTGATGTCATCTCGACCTTGGATTTTTGTCCACAAACTCATAGCAATGAGGCTGAGATGATGGTGAGAATGGTTTTTGCTACTTTGAGGCAAATTTGAGAATGAATGGGGGTGTATTGGCCTTTCCAGACATCAGTTTGAAAAACTTGCTTCTCTGTCGTCCCTACTCTTTTGGACTTTTATCTTAAGGGTCGTGACAATACGTGGTATCGTAAGCGTCTTGTTCCTTACATCGTGCTACACATGTGGTGCATGTGTTTTTGTTCAATGGCGCGTTGACGATACTTTTACCTTCATTCATTAACCAACTTTACTTCTTGTTTCAGGTGTTGATAGTCTTCCCTCAACCGGAAGCTCTATTATTATTTGTTTATGGTTTTTTTCCCCCTTGTTCTGCGTTGTTTTCTTTTGAGTTTATAATAGCAGTGGCTCTTATTTGGGACAAGCAGAGAATCTATTTATAGGGATAAAATAAATAGACCAAAATGTAACAATGTTAAGTAAATAGCTTATTTAGATTAAAACGAAATTTATTTTTGTATAAAATGACTCAGAGAAAAAAATGAAACAATATTAAGATAACAAAAAACTAAAATAAAAAGAAAGAGAAGAAGAAAAAAGAGGATGTAAAATTAAAAATTCAAGTATTTAAAAAAAGTAAGAGATTTCAAAAATACTATGCACTTAAATATTTTTAAAAGTATTCTATTTGTTTACATTAAGAAATAATTGTGTTGTGTTATTTAGTGCAATTATGTGGCCCTTTTTTTGGTGCTACGGGGTTTTTCCACATCTATCTTATATTTCCATTGATTGTAGACCATGATGGAGGCAATGCATTGGGATGGGGCGCTTGAGCCCCCCTCAATTCTTTAATTATTCTGTTCCCTATATATTTATATATGTATCAATATGCGCATATAATATATTAAAAATTACACAAAAGGCTCTGTAAAAAGTTATATATACAATATGGTGGTTGTTTTTTCAATATTGCTTTCTTTTGATGAAAATTTCTAGCTGATAATAAAAAACATGTTAAAGAGTCATTTGTACGCTCGATTTTTAATATGCTTTTTATGTTTGTTTGTGGAGCACAATACACATTAGTTCCGGTTGAATGTTTCATTCGAGCTACAGGTGGAATTGATTGTTACATCGTCGTGCTTCATGTGGTAGGTTGTTGTTATGGCGTGAATTGGTGCTTTGTTGCATTTTCCACGGTAAGAATTCCCTCAAAAGATATTATCATAGTTTATGAAAAAAAAAGAGCTTTAAATTAAGAATTCCCCCACGTAAGTTCTAAAATTTGTCGGATTTCCCCAAAAACTCATCCAAGGGTTGACAAACATGCTTAAGATGGAAACTCAAATTTTGGTCCCCGAAAGCACTCCCCACTATTCCTGACCAGACTCGTCGCTCCACTAATTCATCACCCGGTCACAGACTTTACTAGTGTACAGTCCAATTCTCTTCCACTCCTGTGATCACTACCAAAAAAAAAAAAAAAAGCCCTTTGAACCAAAACCTCAAAAGGCCTCAAACCCACTTCCCCTTTCCTCCACCTCTCTCCGACCATAATTAAAAAAAAAAAAAATGCTTAGAGCTTTCACTCTCAAACGCTCTCTCCAATCCCATATTCACCACCGCTTCAAAACCCTCTCCTCCACTCCCACCGTGTCCACAAACCCATCATTGTTAAACCCCACAAGACCATTTTCCTCTTCTCCGTCACCATCTTCTTCATCTTCAGATGCCGAGCTCAGGAAATACCTTGGCTACACAGCCCTTCTCCTCTTCTGCGGTGCCGCCACCTACTACTCCTTCCCTTTCTCCGAAAACGCCAAGCACAAGAAAGCCCAGATCTTCCGCTACGCCCCTCTCCCCGAAGACCTCCACACGGTCACCAACTGGAGTGGGACTCACGAGGTCCAGACCCGGGTGTTCCACCAGCCCGAGAATTTGGAGCAGTTGGAGAAGGTTGTGAAGGAATCCCACGAGAAGAAGGCCCGGATTAGGCCGGTCGGGTCCGGGTTGTCGCCGAATGGGATCGGGTTGTCGCGGGCGGGGATGGTGAATTTGGCATTGATGGACAAGGTGTTGGACGTGGACAAGGAGAGGAAAAGGGTCAGAGTTCAGGCTGGGATAAGGGTCCAGCAGTTAGTGGATGGGATTAAGGATTATGGCATCACCCTTCAGAACTTTGCCTCCATTAGGGAGCAGCAGATTGGTGGCATCATTCAGGTTTGTGGGATTTTATTTTATTTTATTTTTTTGAATTTGGTATTCTGGTTTTGGCGTGTGTTTGCTTTGGCTTTTTTGGACGATATGTTGGAGAGAATACCATTGGATGACCATGTTAGTTGTTGAGTGATTGTCTTAAAAGTGAGGACTCAAAAGGCTTTTTCTGTATTAAATATGTTGAGATTTTGCGTTGGTCATCTCGTCAGATCATGGATTTTGCTTTATTTGGTTTGTTTTAGATTTGGTGTTAGTTTTTGTGTGACTTTGATAGTGGGTCCTTAGTGTTGGATTGAATCGTGCGCTTATTGCTCTCAGAGATCTTTATTTTTTATTTTTTAATTTTTATTCTTTTGGTTGCTGGATGTTTCGAAGCTTATTTAAGTTTCTACCGCTTATGTTGGGATCATGTGTTGGTAATTTATGTAAATCATTGGTCTAATTATCCATTACTTGAATTTTTCATTAGAAAATGCCAGTTGAAGTAGTGTTGAATGGATGGTTTTGGCATTGGATCGGGAATTTTTGTATCATAAATGAATTTTTGGCAATTCTTTGTTGTGAAATCCATGTGGAATGCATTTGAGCTGATTTTATAGTTTTTTCCTTCTTGATGGTCTTGCTTCTTGCCTTGCCTCTCTGTATCTAATCAACTCCTAGGCCTTGAGATTAATGAAGTTAAAACGATGTCTAACTGATGAGTAGATTTGTAAAGTCATGCCATGAAAAAATAAAAGCAACTCTGCCCTTTCTTCAATCTCAACATTATTTTCCGCATATATTTATGTTTTAGGTTGGCGCACATGGTACTGGTGCAAGATTGCCTCCAATTGATGAACAGGTTATCAGCATGAAACTGGTTACGCCTGCTAAAGGAACAATAGAAGTCTCAAAAGAGAAAGAACCTGAGCTGTTTTATCTAGCTCGTTGTGGTCTTGGGGGTCTTGGAGTAGTTGCTGAGGTCACCCTTCAATGTGTTGAAAGACAGGAACTTGTGGAGCACACTGTCATCTCAACCATGGAAGAGGTCAAGAAAAATCACAAGTAATCATTTGTTCCTTATATTGGGTAAACTTTAGTCCACTTTCTTTCATTTAGCAGAATTATAAGATGCATAATTTGTCACGAAATAATATGTTCAACTTTCAACTTGTTGATGGTGACCTTTAAATTATTGACTGGCTCAATATATTTCAATACCAGAGCATATGGTTTTAGTAATTAGTTTGTGGAGAATAAAACAATTTCAATCAAGCTTGGGAGTAATTTGTTGGTTTATCTTGTCCATAATGGTTTGATCGTTATGGTTTTGTGATAGGATACCTTTTTCATCTTTCAAGTGATCTGTCTGTCTTGTTCGCTGATCAAGCATCTTTATTTTTTCTCTTTAAAAAATAAACCTGGATTGGTGTGAAAAGCTCAGGTGCATCGTGCTCCACTGTTTCTTTAACAATTCTCTCTTGCCTCCTCTTCTTTCATGTTTGCCTATGTGTTCATATAGTATGTAGTAAGAATATCAGATGATCCTTTTCTTTCACGCTGCTCAAAAAGTCCTTTCTTTTCTCAGGAAATTGCTATCTGAGAATAAGCATGTGAAGTATCTCTACATCCCATATACAGATTCTGTGGTGGTTGTGAGGTGCAACCCTGTATCAAAATGGAGAGGTCCGCCAAAGTTCAAACCCCGATACACTACAGATGAAGCATTACAGCATGTTCGGGATCTCTACAAGGAGAGTCTGACAAAGTACAGGTACAGATTTTGCTGCAGTCTTTCTAAACTGTGTGATATGGGAATTAAACGTGTCCAGAATTTTGGGAATACTAGTAGAGAATTATATGTTATTATTATTATTATTATTATTATTATTTTATAAGAAGAACAGAAACAAGATAGAAAAAACAGTTATTGTAGCTCATAACTGCTTTTACTTGCAGGGGGGGACAAGTTACAAGCCAATCTGAAGAGAACGTCGAGCAAGATATAAATGAGCTGTCATTTACAGAGTTGAGAGATAAACTACTTGCCCAAGATCCTCTTAACAAAGACCATATTATAAAAGTTAATCAAGCTGAGGCTGAGTTTTGGAGAAAGTCGGAGGGATATAGAGTAGGATGGAGTGATGAAATTCTTGGCTTTGATTGTGGTGGTCAACAGTGGGTTTCGGAAACTTGCTTCCCTGTGGGCACGTTAGCTAAACCAAACATGAAGGACCTTCAATACATTGAAGATCTGAAGAAGTTGATAGAAAAAGAAAAAGTACCTGCACCCGCTCCAATAGAGCAGCGTTGGACAGCATGCAGTAAGAGCCCCATGAGTCCAGCTTCAAGCCCTTCAGAGGATGAAATATTTTCATGGGTAATTTTATTTGTTACTTTTTCCTATCACATCTCTCTTAACTTGACAACAGGGGTTCTGTATCTTAAGGAGTTGTGTGTGTGCAGAAAAAAGGAGAATTTCTAATAATAAAAATTATGATGAAAGGGTAATGCCCTTTTGTTTTAAACTTTTGTCGTCTTTCCGATCATTGATTATTTGCTAAAAAACTGAAATGTAGAAGTCTAAATGCTATATTTATAAAGTGAAGTCAGGCCTGCATGTGGTTAATGCCATGATTAGTTATGCCTCTTGTGTAATTAACCAGCTTTGGGTTATATCAGGTTGGCATAATCATGTACCTTCCGACTTCAGATGCTCGCCAGAGAAAGGAGATAACAGATGAGTTTTTCCACTACAGACATATGACCCAGACAGCGTTGTGGGATCAGTATTCTGCTTATGAACATTGGGCTAAGATTGAGGTACTGAACAAATCCTAGATAAATTTGCCTATTTAAAAATGTTGATATTCTCATGGTTATTACCTTGGGCTAAGATTATGATATGATGTTTGTTTTGCAAGCTCGAACCCAATTCTGTACTCGTTTTCATTTTAAAAGGTTTTTTCATAGATGGATTCTAATATTAGATCACATTTGTCTGCAAAGGAAATTAACCGTCATGTATATGTATGTTCGCATGCGCGTTCTTGCCTGTGAAAGTGTTCGTATCCATGTTTTGTTCATTTACCCTTAAATTTTGCACAGCTTCCAAAGGATAAGGAGGAGCTAGCAGCTCTCCAGGCAAGGCTAAGAAAGCGTTTTCCAGTTGATGCATACAATAAAGCACGAAAAGAATTGGATCCCCACGGGATCCTTTCGAATAACAAGCTTGATAAGCTTTTCCCCATGTCAGTAACTGTTTGAGAAGCATCCTCCATTGGTCTGTCTTCGTTATAAGCTATTTATTTATTTATTTTTTCTAAGACTTTGTTGGAAGTTATTTTTTGCTAGAACTGTTACAAGTTATTTACATCTATCATTTCACGTCTTTTTGCCGGACATGGAACGAGCAAGTTTTAGCGTCAATAATTATGATTGTACGTTAAGAAGATTTTTTGGTTAGAAAAGCCGTGTTGTATTAATAAACTGTAACTGGTAAAGCTATTTTTCCCCCATCTCATTCTTTTATGAGAATCTCCCGTTTTACATTACCTCTGAGTGGTCGTAGAAAAACCAGGTCCCAGCCAAAAACCTTGTATTTTCCATATGCTAATCCTGATTGAGATTACTTAGGGCTTGCTTGAAGGTTGTATACATAAAATTAAGGGTTCAGATTGAGCACATCATTTAAAAAGGTATCTGGAATTTTGATATCAAAACATCATTCAAAATCTTTTTAAGCTTTGTTTATTAAAGGGTTGAGGCATCCAAGTTTGCTTAGCATTGAATGTCATGCAACCAGAGTCCCTCTGTAACCCGTGCATGTGGGTTGCTTAAAATGGAAAGTTTTGTTGCACGGTATTAATGCATATTGGAAGGATTTTATTGAACTGTAGGATTTTTTTTTTAATCGGTATGTGTTTCTTTTTTCTTTTTTGACAATTTGATATGATTTTTGAGCGTGTTTGGTAGCATCATGTTTTAACCTATAAGTTTCAATTGCTACAATGTAAAGCTCCACATGCTACAGTATAAAGTAAAAATATGTTATAGTGTAAAACATTTATATGCTGTAGTGTTTAGGTTTTAACTAGTTAGTTCCAATTACGTCTCCAAATACACTATTTAGAACTGTTTTACCGGTATATAATTCTCTAAACGAAACATACTATAAACCATGGAGGAGAATGGACTGGGCATAAGAATTTTTTACCTCATAGGTTAACCAAGGGGATGGATATTGGTCAGAATCTTCTGCTGTGTATAAATTCATGATCAAGGCCACTTCTGGAATAAAGATGCACACTTCTGGATAAAAATGTAATAGGTGCCTAGTGTAATGCCCGTTATTATAAGTGTGTGCTATTTATATTAAATGTAATTATTAGTGTGTCAATATGAATTTAAAAAAATTTATTGTTATTATTATTATTTTATCACAAACATTTTTAAGTTTATTTATATTATCTATTTTTAATTTTTCAAAATTTTTATGCACCAATTTTGTGAAATTTGTGAAATTATTAAAATGCCACTGCACTTTCCATTATTCCCTAAAATGTCATTTTTTACATTATGTTTTTATGCTTCCACGAGAAAGCTTTCTCTAGACAAAACTTCTTCCTTAATTCACTCGCCTTCGCATAATACCAACCACTCCTTCAATCATGAGGGTATACCCATTTGACAAAAGTCAAAACTCTCTCTCACTTTCTCTTCCTCACACACAGCTCTCTCTTTCTTTCTGTTTTTTTTTTTTTTTTCCTTTATTCTTCTTCCTTCGATTCTCCTCATCCATTGCGGCCCCCACACACATAGAGACACCAAGAAACCAAACTCAAAATCTAGTCCATTTTCCTGGAAATTCACAAAAACAACCTCCCTGCAACTTATAGACCAAGAAAACTTGGGGATTTTTAAGCCCAAACAATGTTTTTGAGTTAAGTTTTAAGGTTAGATTTTTAAAACTCAGACTTTAATTTATGTTATTTAAGTATGAAAATTTTTTGAAATTAATTTATGTTGATCATAGACTATTTATGCATCATTTTTAAGCTGTTAGAAAATCAAAATTTGAAAAACGCTGAGCTGTAATTTTGGAAATTTTTCCAAAACAAAAACGACAAAAGTACCCAAAAAATGACGTACTGTAGTTGTTTTGAACTGTAGCTTGAATAGTGCCAATGATACGACATCATTTTACTATAGATTGCATTGTTTTATTGTCATAGATGTCGTTTATTGTAATAGATATAGTTTTACTTAAGCATACATTGTTTTACTATAGTAGTCCCAATTTTCATGCATATTTATAGTCATATTGTTTGTGAGGCAAATTGACAAATAAATTGACATAATGATAATTTGAACGGTGATATTGTTAGGATAATTTTTAACTATATACAACATAAGGTTGTCGAGGTATTTGGAGCATACATGGTGATGGTGACAAATTAGAGGTTATCAAAAGATTAGTTGTGAAAGAGGTAGGGATTCTATTACAACTTTTGTGAGGTTTTATTTAAATAAAATTGATTATTGTTGCAAGATAAATTTTATAATATTTTGTCATTGTTATTATATGAATATCATGTAGACAATTGTGTGGACCTGTCCTAAAATGTACTGCATGGTCGAAAATGATTTGACATAACTTAGACCATAATGGGATATAGAAAGCATGATTAGGTTAAATAGATGCTTGCATACTAGTGAGGATTAAAAATATAGTAATATAACATTTAAAGGCATGGCTTAAGAGTATATAAGCCGAATATAAAATGAGTACAAAATGTGAAATGTAAATAGGGCAACACTTATGCCTTTGGGTACAAAACACTAAAAGCAAAAATAGGGGGGAGGCGATGGTGATCCCCTAGGTCAAAAGTACTAGAACGCACTGTATAGAAATATGACGTAGTAAGAACATGGGACATCGAGTCCCCTTTACTCAGTTACTCGACGATCAATATATTATATTATTAAGAATATCCTTTGGGGAATTGTTTATGCGGTGACATAAGGACTACGATTATTATGTGGATGTTACATATTCTTGTTAATAATATGTGTGTGTGTGTAGTATACAAACACGGTAATTATTTTGCACCATAGATAATGAACATAATAAGCATGATATCAATTTATTAATGATGTATTGGTAAATAAAACTGACTATGCTGGTTCAATATGGTAAGTAATAAAACCAAAATCTGAGTAATGGTTTCCCTATTGAGCATGTTGTCGCTCATTCCCCTATATTCTTATCTTGTCAAGATCTTATTTAGTGTGAGAGGACAATGCGTAAATAGTTTAATGAATTATATAGCGGTATCCAGTTGAAGCAGTTCATTATTTAAAATATTCTTCTTTATGATGTAAGCATTCCTAAATTTTTATCTATAATTGTATTAAGATGTTTGAGGGTTAGAGTAATTATGATGACAGATTTATCATCTTAAATTAAATGTGCTACATTAAATTGTGATTTCTGTTGTTTTATCTTTTCTTTTAATTTCTAAAATTGTTTTGAGTCTCAGGCAAATTTTTAGCAAGTTTTGATATTTTTTTTATTTACTCGATGACCAAGACTTAATCAATGGCTAAGGAAGTAGAAGCATGCAATTTCAAATGTTGATGACTACACACAAATGTAACCTTTGCTGAAATGGTGGCAGACATATGGGACCCTTAGTTAAATTTAAATTTTTTTCTTTTTTTTTTTCATTTTCATTTTTTTTTTTAACTTTTTTTGTTCTTTTTTTATTCCGCACCTGGAGTCTTGCTTTGCTTACCAACAAGTGAATAGAACGAGAAAAGCTTTAGATTGGGCTTTAAAGCGATGAACAACGAAACTGGGTATGAAGCCATGATCGCTGGATTAAAGCTAGCCATAACACTAAGGGCTGTCTAGTTTATCATGGAGAGTGATTCAACTTTGGTCACAACTAGATCACTGGTGAATACGAAGCGTAAAATGACAAAATGGTCTCCTATCTGGAGGTTGTCAACAAATTGAACAGTCAGATTGATCCATTTGAGGTAAAGTATGTGACCTTTGAGTCAAATTTAGGAGTTGATGCACTCGCCAACCTAGGCTCATCAATCGAAGTAAAAGAGAAGAGTGCTATTCCCTTTGGATTCACTAAGCACCCCAACATAGAAGAGATAGCGGAAGTGCAATACGTGGACCCCAAAGACAATTGGAGGATCCCATTGAAATGTATATCAGCAAAGGGTGGTTACTGGGTGACAAATAGATCACACGAAAGATCAAGGTCCATGTAGCAAGATACTATTTCATTGACAGGAAGCTCTACAAACAATTGATTATGGGGCCCTATCCTAGATGCCTAAGAAAAGACAAAACAAAGTGAATGAGTCATTAGAGAAGTTCATAAGGATCCTATGGAAATTACTCTAGGGGACGATCGGTATACAATGAGGAAAAGAGGCAAGGGTACTATTGGCCAACAACGTAGGGTTATTCAGAAGAATTTGCAAAAAAAAAAAAAAAAATGATAGTTGCCAAAGGCAATAGAGCGGAAGAGCTATCTTCGATCAACTTGCGTTGCCTATTTATGAAGTATTCTATGGACATGGATCATCCCCTTCCCTTAGCTCCTAGTCATGTGAGGTATCTACTCATCATTTTTCTAAATAGGTCGAAGCCAAGGCTTTTGCAAATGTGAAAAAGTAAGATGTTAGTATGGTGTAACATAATATGTTGATTTGGAGTGCCACCAGAGATCATAAGTGAGAACGACTCCTAATTCATCTCTAGTTGCTTCAAGAAATTTTGTCAAGACTGGGAGATCGAAGAAAAAGCTTGTTGTTAGGAAAGGTCGCTGGGTTAAGAGCTCCTAGTGGTGTTGTAGGCATATCAAACGACCCTACAGAAAGCAATTGATAAGTCTCATTTTTCACTCGTCTATTGGAACAAAGGTTGTGATCGTGACTAAAGTAGTCGCACATGATCTTCGCATCGACTACTCACTTCTGAACGAGCCTACAAATGACAAAATGCTTAAAGACACACTCGACCTAATAGATGAGAAGAGAGAGATGCTCTGTATCTCTTTGGCCATTAATAATAAGCGGCAGCCAAATACTACAACTCCAAGGTTAAGGTCAAAAGATTTGTGGAAGGGGAGTTTGCTTTGTAGAAAGTATTTCAGAGCACAAGAGAAGTGAATGCTAGGACGGTAGCAATTGGTAGCCAACTGAGAAGACCCTTACAGAGTCAGACAAGTCACTCAATATGGCATGTAAAACCTGAGAAGCTCGATCGAGCAGTAATTATCGAGAGTTGGAATACACTTTGCCTCTAAAAATACTATGTATAACTTTATTGTTTGAGGGCTAAGTGTTTTTATTTGTTTTCCTTTTCAAAATTTTCATTTCCCTATTCAATTCGTTTCATAGCAGGTTCTCTATCAAGATAATTCTTGAGTATCAATCAAAAGGGTTAATTAGCAATGCTTGCAAATTAGCTAGGATTGTAAAGGTGAACTACATAAGGTTTGATCCCTACCTATGGGTATGTAGGTAGCTCATGTTCTATAAACATGTGTAATCGGTTTCTCAAGTAAACAACCTTTTTGCTCAATCTATTGCGTCTTCAACTCCTAAAGTTTTTACCAACACTAAATTCAATCTATTCATCTAGTGTTTGGTTCAACGTGTCATCTTCATGGCTTATCTATCTTTATGGCTCAAATTTTCACCAACATTGGATTCGATCTATTAGTCCGGTGTTTAGTTCGATGTGTCGTTTTCACTGCTTAACCATCTTCATGGCTCAAACGTTCATTAACATTGGAGTCAATCTATTCGTGTAGTGTTTGGTTTGATGTACCGTCTTTATAGCTTAGCCATCTTCATGGCTTAAATTCTTACTGGAATTTGATTCGATCTATTTATCTAGTGTTTGTTACAATATGTAGTTCTCACGGCCTAGCCATCTTCATGGCCTAAATTATCGCAAATGTCGGCATCGATCAACTCACTCGATATTTAGTCTAATACTCCAAATTTATGAGACAAATAATCTATTGTATCAATTTGTTCTCCTATGTAAGATCTTTGAAGTAGATTATTTATTTATTTCACTTTTCAGTTGATTATTTTTAAGCTCAAAGTTTTTTTTATTGCTGTTAGTGAATAAAAGAAATTTTAAGGGGGAAAGAGTATGTGTAGAAAATTAAAGGTTACTTCTATCATGCTGAAAACTTTAAAGTGCTACAAAAATTTGTCTAAAAATTACAAACTTGGATAAAAAAGAAAAGAGTAAGAAATAACAAAGGAGCAACAGGGTGCAAAAAATCTGCAATATTAATTTTGAAGGATTGGTGAAGCTTACATCGACTAGGGGCTTGGCAGAAGCATATGTCTCTTTTTCTCCTTGGTCCGCTTCCTTGGGAGTTGTCTCAACGGCATCTTTTTCTATGGCGGCTGTTTCGTTGGCATCCCTTCAACAGTATCCTTGCTTTCATCTTTCTCATCATCTAGGGAGATTGCCATTGTGAGATCTTTAATCTTTTTATCAATGTCAACTTCTTCAAAATTGGTTCCCTATAAACCGCTCGTATAGTTCAAATTAAGCTTTGATTGATACAATCCCATCCACCTCAACATTTTGCTCGAACAGCTCCTTTATTTTGCCATCCTTGATTTGGTTCGCTTCGATTTGCTTCTTCAGCTTCTCTTCTAGGATGCAAATGGTGCTGCCTGACTTGATGACTTTCTTGTTCGTGTTATTCAAAAAAGTGGATAGTTATCAGACATCTTCTTGACCCTTTCCCAATGCTTCCTTTGTAGGTTTCTTCTTCTCAACAGCTTTGGACAATTTATGGTCTTGCCCTGCCAAAAGGCTCTTCATTCAGTTGACCTTTGAAACTGACTTTGCAACAAGAGCATTCAATATTTGTAGATCTGCATAATCAAAAGTTGAAATCGTTGTCGATAATTGCGAATTAAAATGAATCTTATTGATTTCAAGAGTTACAACTTAAAACAAATCTTATGATATGAAAGAAGGCTATTAGCCATACCTAAGTAGCTAAGGCAACAGCTTCATCATGAAGAGAATGGACACTTTGAGTTGATAGTTTCACCACGTCCATAGGGAAGTTAAAACTCTTCTTGACCCTTGAAGTGATTTAAATGTTTTACTGGAGATAACCCAAAGAATTGGACTCATTGGTTACCGTGGGCAGAATTTTGTTACAATACTAGTTAGCATTCGGCTACGGGCTTCACACCTTTGAAGTGGTATATGGTCGACCTCCTCCAGTTTTAACATTCTATAAGTTTGGGTTAGCTAAGAAAGCAAGTGTGGATTTGGAGTTGAGACAAACAGATCAGATTATTGCCCAACTACACCAACACCTTTCCAAGACTAAGGAGAGAATGAAAGCTACATATGATAAGGGAAGGAAAGATCAACGATTTGAAGTTGGAGATTGGGTGTATTTCAAATTACAACCATATCGATTGCTTTCTTTAACTGGTGATCGGAGGCACAAGTTATCGCCAAAATACTATGGTCCATACAAGATCTTTGAGCGTATTGGACCAGTCGCCTACAAGTTGCTTTTACTGGTAGGTAGTAAAGGGCATCTTGTTGTACATGTCTCATTACTCAAGAAGTAGCTCAAAGGTGGCACAAGTGTGGAGGAATCCCTGCCAGAGATAGTTGACGAAGGAAAAGATGTTACCTGATGCCTTGCGGACAAGGCCGTTTTTCCAAGAGGGGAGGAATGTCACGTGCCCAGTATCTTTAGGAATTATTGTTACCTTATTATTTAATATTATCATTTAGACTGCTTTTCTATAGGAATTATTGTTAGTGATGATTTAATTATTTACCATCTATTCTGTAGCTTTGACCATTTCAAAAATGGTCATTATTCTGTTGGGATTGTTTGCGTTTTTTTTAGGGAAGTGTGCAATGATAGTGCACGAAGTGATTATCCTCATTGTATTTAAAAAGGGAAGATGAATAAAAAACAGAGAGCATTGATTTCCCACCAATCCAAGTGTAGAAAAGTGCAATATTATCTATCTCGTTGAGAGCTTCTTCACGTCAGAACCATTCCTTGTCATGGTAGAGGCCGAACGAGAGCTCGCCAACTTCAGGCACGTAAACATGAAATTTCACCAATTAAGCAAAAACATTTTAATTTAAATTTAATTTTAATACATGAGATTATGTTATTAAGTTAATGTAATGTTTCACTAGTCACCAAAAATGAATTCCATTTAATTTAGTTTGAAACATTGGCCTTATGCAATAATTAAGGTTATTATAAGTGTTATAGTCACCTAATTTCTAACATTTTTGGGTAGGACCTCCCAAGTCTTAGAATAGACGAAAATGTCATCGATGAACACAATCATAAACTATCCAAATAAGGCATGAATATCCTGTTCATCAAATCCATGAGGCTACTGGAGCATTCGTCAATCCAAACGGCATCACCAAGAACTCAAAGTGTCCATACCGGATCCTGAAAGCTGTCTTGGGAATGTCTTCTTCCTTAATCCTAAGTTGATGATATCTTGACCTCAAGTCTATCTTTGAGAAATACCGTGAACATCCCAGCTGATCAAACAACTCATCGATCCTGGGCAGAGGATATTTATTCTTCACTGTAACCTGATTCAGCTGTCGATAATCTATACATAGCTTGAGGGTTCCATCATTCTTCTTTGCAAACAAAACCGGTGCTCCCCACGATGATGTACTATTCCAGATATATTCCTTGTCAGCAAGCTCCTTAAGCTGCTTTTTGAGTTCTTTCAATACCAAACTCGATCTCCTGATGCAGTGGTAATCCTGTAGCTCATCGGGGAAGACATCTTCGAATTTATCTACCACTGGAATTGTTGCGTTTCTTCTCAAGGCATTGGATTCTCCTTCTAGGTTCATGAGAAAAGTATAACAAGCTGTGTTCTTCTGCCCTCCGAGACATGCTCTTATGAAACACTCACTCATCAGCCAATCACCACCACCTTGGTAAGTGATCATCGCCCCCTACCAGACACTAGGGTTACTTTCCTAAGTTGGTAGTCTACCACTGCACTATATCTAGATAGCCAATTCAACCTTAGGATTACATCATATGAACTCATGGGGATTACAATCAAATCACTTTTCAAATCTCATCCCCAATCTTTATTTTACAAGCTTTACAAATACTATTCACACACACCCGCCCCAAGGGTGAAGCTATAACTAAGGGTTCCTCAAACTCTTCTATTTCTAATCCCAAGGCATGTACAAATGAGCTCAAAATGAGAGAATGAGTGGCACCAATATCAAATAACATGTGAGCTAAAGATTGAGAAACCACAATCGTACCATCGACAACCGTGTTACTGGTCTGGGCATCTAAACTCCCTGATGTCATCATGTGAACCTGTACTGGAGCTTTCCCTTTTCCTCTACCAACATTGCTAGGTCCTGGGTTAGTTGGCCGATATTGCTACGATGATGGCGACTGCACACTTGCTGCACTTGGCGCTCGATACTGAGGGACGTTGCACTGAAAGTTCTACTGTTGATGTCCTTGCGATGAATATGGCAGTTGCTGGGGAAAGAACTGATGGAACAAAAGTTGAGGGTACTGCTGCAGTTGAGGTAAGGTCTGAAGCTGGGGTTGATGACTAGCTCCTTCTTGGGTCTAAAATACTAGGCTAGCACTCCTGATCGGGCAATTCCTCTTGATGTGTCCCAGCTTCTGGCAATAGTGACAATAGAAGCTGTAGGGGTTGCTACGCCCGCTGCTAGATGAACTGTTGCTCTCTCTGTTCGCGCCACCCTGTTTGTTCTTTCCCAGAATCGGTCGACTACTGGTACTCCTTTTACCGCTCCTCTATGGTCCTCCTGACGTCTTGGCTCGATTCTCATAGTACTGTGCATAGTCATTCTCCACTGATATTGCTGATGACACAAGCTCTCTAAAGTTCTTGAGTCGTAGGGCAACCACCTGTTGTCGAATAGGGGCCTTAAGTTCGTCTTGGAATTTGATACACTTCTTACTTCTCCACTGATATACTATTCGGTTACACCTATGCATCCAAATGGTCGAGCGCTCTAGTTTTCTAATTATAGGATAATGCATATGAGAAAATATTATTTACTCTACCAAGGGAGCTATCGATTCCATATTTATAAATAAAAAGTCTATGCCATCAAGAGTCATGTCTCTAACATACCAGTATGCACACCATCACAAAGTCAAGATGCCACTCTTTGGTACATCAAAAGATATAAGTCAAAATAACGGGCCTATTACTCGTTTTAGGATTAAGATACAACACATATGATTGCCTAAATTGAATTAATTTGCACAGATAAAATTATTAATCCAAATCAATTCCACTTTATGTCCCGATCCAATACATCTTGATGTATGACAATGTACCCATGTTTCTACTCCTAGAGTCTAACTCCAATAGCTAAGACAAACCATCTCCCATCAGGGATGTAGACAACATAAAAATCTTAGCATAAATAAAGTGCCCAAATTTATTCCCTCGATTGCAGACCTTATGATTTAGATCATCACCTTTACAATCATGTTTTCCATTTAATCTGTCCATTATGTGCATGATTCTCAAAGGTTTAGATTAACAGTCTCAGTCTTTTGTTTGGTTATCATACATTCAACAAATATGAACAAAAAGACGACAATAATTGGTATATAAATAATAAATAAATTCTTTATTGATAAAATATCTCCAAAAACATATTACAATATTTTACTCCTTAGGGCATATATGTCTAACTATTGTACCACCTATTATGTCCTCACATTTAAACATAATGGGTAATGATGAAAGTGTTAATAATGAAAATATGGTAAATCAACAAATCATCAATTTTATTGTTTGTTCAATGCATGATTATTTGCAACCACCTCGTGAATTCACTTCTTCGTGTTTAGTTTTTCCTCTTAATGCTTATAACTTTAGGTTTAAGCTAGGCGTGATTAATTTGCTTCTAAATTTTTATGGTTTAGAATATAAGAATCCACACTTACATCTTAGAGAGTTTAAAGATGCTAGTGCTACTTTCACTAATCAAAATATTTAGAATGAAGTTGTTAAGCTTGAGCTTTTCCCTTTTTCTTTGAAGATAAAGCTAAAACTTGGCTCACTTCTTTAAAACCAAGATCAATTGGCACATGACAAGAAACATAAACTAAGTTTTTGAAGAAATTCTTTCCAACTCATAAAACCAATTCTTTCAAGAAATAAATTCAAAATTTTTCCCAAAATGTAAAGAAAGTCTATTTTCAATATTGGGAACATTTTACTCTTTCCCACATCACGGTTTTGAAAAATGGAGTTATATACTTTTTTTTTACGAAGGCGTAACTCCAAAGCCTATCAATTCATTAAAACAATGTTCAATAGAGAATTCCTTGAAAAAGCGTTAGATTTTAAGATAACCCAGCTAATAACTTTCAATACTGGCAACATGTTAATTCTAAATGCTCAATTAGGTCTAATCTTGCTAATGCTCAAAGAGGTGTTCTTCAACTTGGTCAAGAAAATGATCTAATTTTTAGGATTGCATATTTGACTAGAAAGATTGAAGCCATGGAACGTAGGAATGTTCAGGAATCCAAAATTGAAAGTTTATATAGTGTTTGCCAAACTTTAGGACACTTAACTTATTGATGGCCAATTTTTAAGGAAAAGTCCAATGAACAAGTGAATTACAAAAATCAATTAGACCTAGTTAGGAAGCTATATCCATTCCCACATTTTGACACATATAATTCACAACAGAGAAATCATCTTAATTTCAGTTAGAGGAATGATCAAACACAATAGCAATTTCAAATACCACCACATCCACCTCAAAATCCTAAAAATCATCCACTATTCCATAACAAACTTAGAATCCATGATTTCCATTGAATCCACAAAATTTTAAAAAGATTCCACAAAATTTTCCACCTCATGAAAATCTTCATTACGAGTCAAAACTCGTAAAGACACTTTGCAATCGATTGTGCAAGCTTAAAAAGAATTCATTCAAACATAGGAAGTTAATAACACTCACACTTCATAAGACATTCATGAAATTGAAGAGTCCATTTCTAAGCTCACTTCTTCATTCACATTCAAGAAAAAGAAAAATTTCCCACTCAACTTGTACATTATCTACATGTAAATGAAGTTGCCTCTTCAAGTTCACCACCACAACAAGAAATTATTAATTTTATTGCAACTCTTTGAAGCGGGAAAGATGTTGATAAAACCATTCTTTCAAATGATAAAAGGGTTAATTCAACTTTGCAAAGTGATGATAAATTTAATAATAATGAGGAAAATTCTGAAAAAGAAAAGGCTGTTTCAAAAGAAATCTTCCAAAAGTTCAATTTCCTCAAGCTTTGTTTCAAAAGAGAAGTCTGATAAAAATGCTAAAATTTTTGAACTTTCCAAGCAAGTCAAAATTAATATTCCACTTTTAGATGCAATCAAATAAGTCCCATATTATGCTAAATTTTAAAAGATCTATGCACAATTGAAAGGAAGCATAATGTGACTTAGACTACATTTTTAGCTAAGAGTGTTAGTTCCATCATTCAATATGATTCACCACCCAAGTTCAAAGATCTAGGTTGTCCAACATTCTCTTGTATCATAGGAAACACTTAAATAGAGCATGCATTGCTAGATCTTGGTGCTAGTGTCAACCTTTTGCCTTATTCTATTTATCAACAATTAGGCTTAGGTAAACTTAAGCTAATATCTGTCACATTTCAATTAGCTAATCATTTTGTGAAAATTCCAAGAGAAGTTGTTGAGGATGTGTTAGTTTAAATTGATAAGTTTTACTACCTAATAGACTCTATTGTTTTAGATACGCAACTTGTTGCCGGTTCAAATGTTCAAATCCCTATCATTTTAGATCATTCATTTCTTGAAACTTCTAATGCTTTGATTAATTGTAGAAAAGGAGTTCTAAAATTGTCTTTTGAAAATATGACATCAGAATTCAACGTGTTTAATATAGCGCAATCTCCTGCTAGCAAGTGTAAAGTTAATTTGGTTGAGGGAAGTACATTTGGAATATTTGAGCTACCTGATCCCTTAGCTGACTTAGTCAATACCTTTGATTTAAATGTCCCATCGAAAGTTGAAAACCATCCCATGCATCTTTTAATTGATGAAACTTTTGAAGTTAAAAATTCAATTTTCAAAGAGGAAAACATTTGGAAACCTGATTTTGGAAAAGAAGTCCTTAAGGATGAATCTATGGATGAATCTATAGATGAATCTATGGATGATCTTATGGATGAGGAGTTAGAGAAAAGAGTTTGTTAAGCAACGGACAACTTAAATTTCGACAATTATTACCTTCTTGAAGGATTTAGGCCACGTAATATCCCCCCACCCATCATCGATCTTATTGATTCCGATTCTAAAGAAAAAGTTATAATTATAGATTAGTGCGTGTATTATTTTTTGCTCTTGGGTTTGTATTTCTGTATTTCTATATTTTTGTAACTTTGTTTCGGTGTGTTGTATTTCTATTTGCTATGTTTTCCTAAATTTTAGAGAAATAATTTCAAAATTTCATTAAAGTGGCTGAGTGATGAAAGTTGAAGTCGTTACAATTAGTTAGTAATTTGTATCAACGAACTCAAGATATGCATTTTAATGAAATGATAAAAATAATTTTTTTTATTTTTAGAATTTTCTTAATATAAAAGCAAAAAACACAAAAAAAAATATTTAAAAAAATGTTTAAAACAACAAAAAAAATAAAATCACAAAAAATTTTCTTTTTCTTTGTAAACAAGTGTTGTTTTCATCATTTTTAGATTTTTAGATCACTTAACCTTATTACTGTTTGGTCCAACTTAGAATAACTTCCACACGTGTTATTACAGTTTTTTCCCATGTCTAAACAGTAAAGCATCCTTTGTCTATAAAACCATTCACTATATACTTAAGCTCAAAATTCTCAGTTCTTTCTCTTGCTAAATTTTTCCTTTCTCTAAACTCTCTAATTGTATCTGCCTTCTCTCTATATCTTCAGAACTTTCCCTAACAATTTCCAAAAAACCTTCAAAGTTCTTCAGCCTTAAAATTTCTTTTTTTTGCTTTTACTCCCAAGAAAATCTTCCTAATACTCTCTCAAATAGTCTCAAAACCACTCAAAGCACTGAAATCTCCCAAAGCTCTCAATTTACTCTCAAGAATTTCATCTTTTTCTCTTAAATCATGGATCCTAAATATAATCACTTGAAGAAATACTTTCCTTCGCTTTCTCAGAAAGAAATTAGACAGAAGTACAAAACTTGAATCGCTCTTCTGTGGATCCTTTATCGTTTTGAACTTCCAACTAAGGTAACAATGTATATAGAAGTTCTAGTTTGTCCTTGTAATGTTGCTAATAAAGGTTTGCCTGGAATGGGTACAAGTTTGTATGTTAGGAAAAGAAGAGTCCAAGCTATAACATCTTAGTGCCTTAAATATTCTCATCAAAATTGTAAGCGTAAATGTAAACCAAAATGTTTTACATCTATAAATAGGGAAGATAAAATACTTTTTTGTAAGGATGGATTTTCCAAATAAAATTTAGATTATCTTTAAGATTCTCCTTCAGACCATCCTAGTGGGTATGTTTAAGGAGCGATTTGTAGACTTTGGCCTCAATTTCATACAGAAAAAAATGTCCAAGGAATCTAACATTAAACGACCCAATTGTTTAGTTTACAGAAAAGTTAGATGGCAAATAAGCTCTAGGTCTATGTAGTTCTAAGCAAAGTCTGTAAAATATTTTTAATTTGTGTGTTTTTGTTTTCTTTAAAAAAATTGTTGAGAATTTATTTGGGATATGAATTGGTTTTAATAAAAAAATCATCATAATGGCTAAGTAGGAATTTTCTGGAGACGCATTTTGATAAACTGGAGTTTTCATTCATTATTGAATAAATCTTCATCATAAAAAAAAATTTAAAAACATAAAAAATTGTTTTTGTGTGATTATTAAAGTAGTTGTTTGTTTAATAATTGTATTTGCCATGTTTGCTTTTAATATTTTTATCTTATCTGTCAAATGAATTATTTTATTTAGTAGGTAATTTGTGTGTCGTGTATGTTTTGATTTTATCCCATTTATAAAAAGTTGTACAATTTTGTTTAATTTTGTTAAAAGTTAAATAGTTCTTGTCGGGTAATGAATTTCAAAAGTTTTACAGTAGTGTCACATCTGTCTATCTATCTTTATTTGTCTTCACCCTCTTATTTGTCTTTGATCATACTAAATCATGTGTTATATCTTATTCACAAGTTAGGCTTTTAATCAAAGCAGCGAATAAAATTTTCATCAATAAAAAACACAAAAAATTCTAAACAAAAGAGAGAGAGTCTTAGCTCTTAAAACCCATTATGGAGTCCTCATCCTAGTCATCTCTAAATTTCAAAAACATTTATGTGTTTTGTAGTTCAAAACTAGGAAAAGATATTGACTATTTAAATGCATTCCATTTAGGGCAAGTCTTGGCTAAGAAAAGATAACCCTTGTATATAGAGGGGGTAGTCTTAATTTAATGGGAACATTCACAGCCAGAGCCAAAATAGTAGGAGTCTTAGGTATTATCCCTTGTTTTCTTGTTCAAGATAATCTTTATGGTGAAATCATAGGAACTAAGAAGATAATAAAAAATATCTATGCTCATATTAAAGCCATGATTTGTCACTCAGATGCTTTTATTGCTTTACCAGGAGGTCTAAGAATTCTAGAAGAAATGTTTATCATTACTAGTTGGAGTCTGCTGGGCATTCATACTAAACTAATAGGTGTGCTTAATACTAATAGTTTCTTTGATGATCTTTTAAATTTACTAGCTGATGAGGAATTGTTTGAAAAAATGCAAGTCATTACTCTTGGGGAAGACACTGTAACTTCAAAGCTCAGCAGGAAGCAAAAACTATATTTAGATCATTCTCTCCAAACTCTTTGTTAGCTTTACCTATAGCATTTTTTTTTACATTATGTTTAATTTTGTTTATGTGTTTTGGATAACCACTCTTATGCAGTTGTTATTTATCTTTCTTTATAATATAGTTAAACATCGAGGCCAATGCTCAATTTAGGTTATTTGAGAATGTTTGTGTCAGAATTTTCAAAATTTGTCAAACTTTTTCAATTTTGGGTCTGTTTTTGTGTTCTAAAAACCCAAAAAAAAAAATTAAAAACAAAAATTGAAAAATAAAAAAAGGTATGTTGTTTGTAAAATTTTAATATTCTTGTTTTAGTTTCGGGATGGTTGAGTGAAGGAATTAGTCTTGGAATGCATCTCATTTTGGTCTGAGAATATAATCTTTTGTATAATTTTAATTCATGCTTATGTTCTTCATGTTGAGTACACGCATGCATATTTAGGATAGCTTAATTTTGAAATCTTTAGCATTCTTAAGACATGTCCTAATCATGTTTGTAACATATTTAATTTCGTTATGTGTATGTCAGCAAGTGCATCTGGTAAAAAAATTTAAAAAAAAAGAGAAAAATTTAAGGAAAAAAATAAAAAAATTTTAAAAATTTTGTTTTTGTTTTTAATATGCCTCCTGTTCGATGAAGAAATCTATGGTTATATCATAATTTGTTATAAAATTTAGATGCTATGTTAGCTTATGTTAGTTTCTTAAGTTAGCCTCATATTTAGATTGTGATTTTTTCCAAAATTGGAGCACTTAATCTTGAACTTTGATTCGTTAAACTAATTTAGAGACTGTTTATGTTAAAATAATCTGGTTCATTTTCATAAAATCTTATAATTTGTGTGAATCCCTCTCGAGATGATATCATAGATAATACTAAATTAAGGACATAATTTAGGTCATCTTTAGACCATTTGAGCCTTTTAAGCTTACTTATATATTTTTTATATCCCTAGCTACCTTGTTGTGTCCATTTTTTTCCCTTTGTCACTCATAAATTTTTTGCCTAATCTTTTTAATAATTTCATATCCTTTCTCTTGACCTTTCACTCATAAGGCATATGATCGGTTTGAATGTATTTTGGGTTATGCTAATGATGTTGAAGGATAGGAAATGCTATGAAAGGAATTTTTTTTTTATTTTCTAAGTCTATAAATTAAAACAATAAAATAAGAAAAATTAAAAATAGAAAAAAAGTAAAAATAAAAAAAATTAATAAAGAGTGGATGACAAGTAAAAGTTTACTTTGTATTTGGGTTTGTTAGTAGGATTTAATTTGTACATTTCAAGGGTCTAAGAATATTTAAGTGTTTTATGGATGAATCAAGCTTCAAAGTTATCCTTCATCCTACATTTTTACACTAGCCTCACATTACAAGCCGAATAAAGTCTTAATGGTCCTTAATTTATTGTTATTCTACATTAGTGGAGAGAGGAATGAAAAACAAACTTATGAGATTTCATTAAAATAAATTAGCTTATATTAGGATAAATTTATTTGATTTGTATGCAATGATTAGTAATAGAATAGCACACACACAAGGATAAATCCATCTTAAATATGAGACATGCAACATCTACATTTTATTTTAAGGCATGAATCTGAAACTGTCACAACCCACCTTTTTGGGCTATGATAAATCTTTTTCTTACTTACATATAGGCGAAAACTTAGGAATTTTTTTTTTCATATACAGATATTGACATCTTTTGAAACACAAGTGTACATATATATTTACATAAGCAAACTTTCTTTTACAACACTGTTTGCCAAGTACTTTTAAGAGAGGTTATTGTCTTACTTACTATATTACCACTCTTATATACATGTTTTAAAGTAACTTAAAATATACTACAACGGAAACATAACTGCGGCGGAATCCATACCCAATCTGCACACTAATCATCCCTCCGTCAGCTTATCAATGAAATTATTCTGACCTTCTCGTCAGAATACCTATAGCATGAAATACTCAGTGAGCTTATGTGGCGTTCGACCCGGGCGTACTCCCTCAAGCCTCCATAGGACCCACCTTGCGGGGCCCTCGGACTTGTGGCTCTTATTGGTAGACCATCCCCGTGCCGCCCACTCATCCGTACTGTCCCCTCTGGGGCTCTCTGGCCCCTCAGGGATTTCTTTCGCGTCTTTCGGGTTCGAACCTCAAACCTCCCTTAAGAGGTTCTTATTTTCATCTCGAGTACCAATTGAGCTAGTAGCTTAATTGGTACTCGAGATGGAAATAAGAACCTCCTAAGGGAGGTTTG
>CAMOHE010047084.1:56597-86322 GCA_946598075.1 Artocarpus hirsutus | reverse complement strand
AACGGGAAGAAAAATGATATAACGAGAGACAGAATTTCAAACGTTAAAGAGTATGGGAAGATATGTTTCTACTGTGTTGTTGATGTGTCAACCAATGATTAGTTTAACAGGCAAATGGACAGAAAACCTAGACTGAAGATCACGGATCATTTTGGTTACGTGAAGTTTACAAACTACTGATTTATTAAAATATGTTGTCTGTTTCACATTTTCAAAACACGGCACTTTTTATTAATGGTCTTTTAAAGTCCGTTATTTGCGTTGTTGCTATTGACATGTATTTTAGCGTCTATATATTTATTTTTTGGAATCATATTTTCCTTTTAGAAAAATGAATTTTTAAAAAAAATTCCCGAAAAAGGTCATTTTTATAGTAGGATCTGTTCCTTCACCACCATATTGGACTGCTCTTTAGAAGACAATTAATTATTCGAAAATCAGATCATAATTAGGAGTAGTTTTGTACGTCATATTTTAAATCTTTAACATGAACACTCACAAATATGACTATTAAAAATTAATTTAAAGACTAAAACAATTGTTTTAATTCTTATGCTAGTTGAAAAATACACTACTTATTGAAGAATAGGAGAAGAATAGGAAAATAAAAGAAATAACGGATTTTTAAAATTTTTTGAAGTAAATAATAAGTTTTCAATATATATATAGTAAATAGCAGTAAAACAATTACTGGTAAATAATTTACTCATAGAAAATAAATAAGTAAAAAAATTATTGAGTAAAATTTTATTTATTATTATTTATTATAAATATTTTTAAAATTTAGTATTGTTTTGTTAATTTAAAAAAGAAAGCGCATTTACTGCAATTTTTCTCGTGGGATTCTTATATTTTAAGCTTTTTAGAGTTGTTATAAACCACCTCAGGTTCAATTTGAGAATCATCGTTATATTTCAATTATCACTTTTATAAAAAAGTTTAAAATATATTACTTTTAAAGAATATAATGTGTAATTAATCACAAATATTTTAAATTAAAGTTATGTAAATATGTATTATCTAAAAATATTTTAATATTTTTAAGAGGGAAAAAGGGTATAAATAAAAAAAATAATGATTAAACACGGCAATAATAATAATAGTAAACAAATGACATGGATGAGCCTTTTTTTCGGCATCTCCGCATTTCTAACATGGATCATCCTCCTTTGGTATCCCCGCATCTCCAAACCGGATCTTTTATTTTTCTCTCTCCAATTTATATAAATAATTCAATCAATTCGTTAAAGCCCAAGATTTTTTCTTGTGGGTTTTTGTTCGTTCCAAAGATAGCGGGTACATTGCTAAGTCATGTGCCTCCATTTTCCTTGGATTTTCTCAGACTCCAATGATCATAAATTACCCTTTTCTTCTCCTGACAATTCCTCAATTGTCTTATTTTCTCCGTCGACTCTGCATTTAAACTTTTTTTTTTTTTTTTTTTGTCGTTGTATCTACAGAACGTCCGTAGAAAAAGAAGCAGAAGAAGGAGAGGGATTTTCATACTTGATCTCAGCTCGTATTTCTTCAATTTCAGGTACTTTTTTTGTTTTTTTTTGTTTTTTTTCTCGTTTGGTTTTCAAATTTTGAAGGTATTTGTTATCACCGAGAACAAATTTTACTGTGGCAAAAAAAAAAATTGGAGCGAGAAAAAGGAAAAGGAAATTTATTCTGTTCGACAAGAAAAGTAAAGGGATTTTGATCGAGACCAAACGAAATATCATTTTATATTTTTGGGTGAATTCTGGGTTGTTGGCGTTTATGGGCAATAATAAAGGACATCTCTCCTGTATTTTTCTCTCTGTATACGTCTATAAAACAGGAAAATTATAACTTTGCGGTTTTACAATTTTTGTAATTGTTTTTTCTTTGAAAACAGAAAATGGGTATTGGAAATAAGAATTGTGAGGATTTGAAAGTGTGTTCTGAGGCCGTGCAAAGCAATCAGAGGGGTAAAGGAAAAGGGCTATGGAAGAAGGTGAAGTACCAGCTAGTTGAATACCACTCATTGCCCGGGTATTTGAGGGACAATGAGTACATTCTTGGGCATTACCGATCTGAGCTGCCATTGAAGCAGCTCTTCCTCAGCATGTTTACCATTCACAATGAGACACTAAACGTTTGGACGTAAGGATTCTGTCCTCCTTAAGTGTTATTTGGTTAGCTAATTGGAGTTTTTGTTTTGTTCTTAAAAGATGAGATGTGAAGGAAATGGGAAACGATACATTTTTGGAAAAAACAGTGTCATACACATGGTGCAATTATAATATAACTTGTTAGGGGTGGAAGAAACCGGGACAAAAAAGTGATTTCAGTTTTACAGATTCTGCATAATTTTCCCATGCATTCATGACATTCGTGGTAAAAATTTTCATGTGTGTGTTATTTCTCAGAGGGAAATTGCAGGTTGGGAATCATTATTGAGTTTGTCGGATTTCTTGCTTTGAAGTCTTGGAACTGATATCTTGCCTGTTTGAAATAGTCTAATCATTGGATTTGTGAGTTATTCATATTAGAGTTGTAATGATACTCCAAAGTGTTATACTAATTCATTTAGATTATAAGTTGTAATGATACTCCAAAGTGTTATACTAATTCATTTAGATTATAGTTTAACGTTTTCTTCTCCTTCATATAACACTTTAGTTGTGAATTTTTTATTTTTGGAGTTCCAAAGTGTTAAAGAGTAATTCTTTTTTAATATAATTTCTGCAGGCATTTAATCGGGTTCTTTCTTTTCCTTTCCCTGACTGTATACACTGCAATGAAGGTTCCAAAGGTTGTTGATCTCCACAATCTACAACATGTTCCTGACTTGCTGAAGAAGGCTGATCTGCATAAATTGCAAGAATGCCTCCCTTCCTTGCCCCATATGCCTGATCTACACAGACTTAAGGAGTTAAAGTCTACACTGCCTTCGATGGATTTGCTTCCGTCCCTCTCCTCGGGTTGGCATGTTATGGAACTTCTATACAACTGTTTGCCTGAGAGATTCTCCCACAAAAACTACACCGACATCTGCGTTCTCGTACCACACTTCCTCCTATAAACCTCATAAACTGTTTTAGTAGATTTTGATTTAATTGCATGGCTTCTATTCTTTATTGCATCTTTATTTTGTAACCTCTTATATTTTAGGGTCCTTCTGTGGTAGGACCTCAAAAGGACAGTGCATGTTCTTAACCGTTGGATCTAATCAAAATAAGAAAAAAAAAATACAAAACATAAAGTTTTTAATATGGATCCGACAACTGAAAAACATAGAACTACCTGTAGTTCACTTTTTCAAGCCATACTGTAGAAATCTCCTTTCAGTTATATGTACTTTCTTTGGAATACTAAATTGTAACAGAGATTAGAGTTTATGTTTGTATTTTACACTCAAGACCACTAGACTGGGATTGTGTATATTTCCCTAGTTTCTTGTTGGTGCAGGGGGTTTGAACTTGGGAAACTCAAGTTTAATCAATTTGCATACTAACAACCTATGAACTTGAATAATTTTGGTCTTAGGATGCATTTTTGCTAGTTGGTATTTAGTTGCACAACCGGATATAGTTTAAAGCATTGTAGTGGTATAATTAGAATGTTCAGTTGTTTCTTAGGAGTTGAGTGGAGCTGACGGTTGCTTTTATGCTTTGATTGATGCAGCGCAGCTTGAAGGATGATTTTGCTAATATAATAGCGCCATTAATGGTGAGACCAATCACAAGATGGCCATTTTTTGCGTTCATGGGTGGTGCCATGTTTTGCTTGCTGGCTAGCAGCACTTGCCACCTTCTCTCTTGCCACTCCGAGCGCCTATCCTACATTATGCTCAGGCTTGACTACGCTGGAATCGCAGCGCTCATTTCTACCTCCTTTTACCCACCAGTCTACTACTCCTTCATGTGCTACCCTTTCTTCTGCAACCTCTACATGGGCTTTATTACTGTCCTGGGCATTGCCACAATTCTGGTTTCTCTCTTGCCAGTCTTTCAAAACCCTGAATTTCGCACAATTCGTGCATCTCTTTTCTGCGGCATGGGTTTATCCGGGGTTGCACCTATCATGCACAAACTTTACTTGTTTTGGGGCAGACCTGAAGCTTTCCACACAACGGGATATGAGATTTTGATGGGTGCTTTTTATGGGCTTGGAGCACTGGTTTATGCCACAAGAATTCCAGAGCGGTGGATGCCCGGAAAATTTGACATTGCAGGGCAGAGCCACCAATTGTTCCATATATTGGTGGTGGCCGGTGCTTTCACTCATTATCGTGCAGGTCTAGTTTACCTCAAATGGAGAGACCTAGAAGGTTGCTGAGTTAGAGAATTAGACTTCTCAGTCATGCTAGTTTCAGTATATGTTAGGGTAAAAATAGGTCTCTATGTATATGACATTGCTGAGGGACCTGAGAAAGAGAAATGAAGGATTAAGGATCCGGATTAGGATCCAGTTTGTAATCTAGTTATCTCTTTCTCTATGTACTCACCCACGATGATGCTGCTAAAGTTTTTAGATCAGTGAAAAAAATAGAGATTGCTTTCATTGAGAGTCGAACTCAAGACCTCCCGCTTACTAAACGGGTGCTCTAACCAACTGAGCTATGAAAGCTGTGGTGGGAGTGTTGATAAAGCACATTATAATTATGCAACTGCAAGAGAAGTCCACAAAAATACTAACAAACTTGTTGAAATCAGATGAATCAATGTTTTCTAACCATAAATACAATGACACTCAATTTGAAGCTTTTCTTCCTCTTGGTATTAAATAAGTAAAATCACAGTACCCATCAAATCATGTAGTAGTAATTATTACCTATCAATTCAAGACCCACAAAACTTCTACCATACTCGGAACCACGCAGCTTGCAACCTATTTGATGGAGAAAAAAAAAAAAAAGAAAAGAAAGGAAAGGAGAAAGAAGAATAAAGTATTTTGATTCCTCATGCTTGGAACTTGAGAAAAAAAAAGGCAAAAGAGGGTTTAATTGTTCTTTTTTTTTTTAATTTTATGGTTAAATATAAATATTTTTTATTTATGAAAATTTAGGACCGATTAATTTTATAAACACTCTTCCTAAACTATGCATCATGGTTCAACATGCTCCTCAAACTTAGAGTTGTTCTTTTTCATTTTGGAACTATATCAAATCTTTTAAAGCACCGAGTTCATGTAAATTTGTCGGAAGGCTGACTGATATTAATTGTTATTTTATAAATACCTCCTCCCTTATAACTAGTAATTTTATCTCAATTCATTCCCCAACCTTTTAAATTCAAGGAATTAGAGCCTGTGTTGGGACTTGTACTATGACATGATCATCGAGGTTGGATTAGGTCGGAGATAAAGGCCTAAAACAGGGTCAAAGTTTGGATTAAGGCAGGGATTACAGTTGAGGTTAGGGTCAAGGTCAAAGCCAACCTCAAGGACATGGTCAAGGTTGACATGGAGTATGGTTATAACAAGGAGAGAAATAAAAAGAGAGAAGGGGAAGACAAAAAGAGAACCTAACATTATATAGAAACTTCAATGTGAATTTTACTTTCTTTCGATCAAAACGTTCGTTTGAAGGTGATTTTGTTATTTTATTTTAGTCCTTGCTTGCTCTCTCTCTCTCTATCTCTTTTCTTGTCTTTTAGCCTTTATATAGAAACTTCAATATGAATTATTACTTAGTTTCGATCAAAATGGTTTGTTTGAAAGTGATTTTGTTATTTTATTTTAGTCCTTGCTTGCTTTTTTTTTTTTTCTTTGTCTTTTAGCCCTTTTCTCTCTCTCTCTCTCTCTCTCTCTCTCTCTCTCTTTTCGTTTTTAGTCTTCTCATCTTTCTCTTATTTTTCTCGTTTCTTTGTTGTTTTTCTCCTAACAACATATATATATATATATATATATATATATATATGTACACACACACATTTTAAATATGTTTTCGTTAATTTTTTTTAATTTGTTTCTTTTGAAATATCTTCTTATAATTTATTCTCACAAATATTTTGATTTGAGCTACTGTTCAATTTTGATCAAAACGATACCTTTTTTTTTTTTCAGTTTTATTTTAGTCTTTCTTTACTTTCTCCTTACACACACACACACACACATCTTACAGACATGTATTTAAATCTGTTTCATTAAATTATTTTTTAATTTGTTTATTTTGAACTTTTTTTTACAATCTATTCCCACTTAAATATTTATGTCATAATTCTTTAAAATAATATTTTATCAAATGCATTCTTTATAAAAAAAGAAAGTTAATAGTTACTCATCAAAATATTTTTTTTCTCAAGTGTGCCCCTATTTAAATATGTTTTTCGTTCTCATATAAAACAAATATTACAATGAAATATAAATTTGTAAAAATTCCCTTGAAATAAAATTTGGTCTTTCTATTCCATAGTTATATTTTCTTATTCTTCAATATCTCTGGTGCCTCTTCTATTGTATGATACACAGAGGAAAAAAAAAACTTTGAAATAAATTAAATCAAATTGTTAACACTGTGTATTTGGGGGATTGAGTTTCCTAACTTCTATCTACACACCTCTCTTTATTCTCTACACCCTTTTCTACACACATCACACACCCTTTTCTACACACATCACATAATTTTGAAATGATTTACTTTTTAACACCCCTAGTGTTCCAAAATTAATCCAGATTATTTTCGTAAGATAATTAATTTTTTACGACTATTGACGGTAAAAATTTGCCAACCTTAAGATGATGAATGCAAGAAGTAAAGTCAAAGTGAATTGAAACGACTTGAAGAGTTATAATTGAAAGAAAAACAAATATGAAAATAATCAAAGCAATAAAGATAGAACACCAAAACTTTATAATAGTTTGGCCTAAAGCAACCTACGTCCACTTGGTTCTTTTGCATGAATTTCTAGAAATTGATTGCACACTCAAAGGCTCACTCAAAGAATTCTCAGTACAACGGACTCTTAGAATGATTTTGGTATAGTAATAACTCAAGATATAATATTTTTTTTCCTCCCTTTCTATAGCCTTGCCTCCTCTATTTATAGGACTTTGAGTATGTGTGTAACACTCCAAATTTTAAGCTAGGGGTCTAGTTAAGATTATATAGATATGTTTTATTTTTACCACTTATGCCTTTATTTTTTTACGTATTAAATTGCCATGTGTTTATGGGACGATAGAACTTCATACAAAGGGATTATATATATATACTAAAACTATTGTTGCCGTGTGTGTTGCATGAATGAAAGAATTATACATAAGTTTATATAATATACAATACACACATATGCATGAATTATTCATATACTATAATATCTTTATATGTTATCTAATATATGATACACAAATAAGTTGTATATTGTATATTGTATATTGTATATTGTATATTGTGAGTTTGTTATCATATAATTGTATATGCATGTTTTATGTAGTAGTTGACTTCCGTATGAAGAAATGAAGATTGAAAATCATTATGTTAAATTTGTGTGTGGTAGACAAATTACTAGTGGTTGCCATATTTTATATAATTGTAGTGGAAAATATATTAATATTTTATAATGTATATATGTTTATATGTGAATGTAAATTATATATATGAGTGTGTGTAATTGATATAGTTGCCGTATGAGTATGAATAGCAAGTGGGAAGTGGTTCATTATTGATGTTATATTTTTTAATGTAATGTGCAATATATGTGTAAGTTGTAAGTTGCAATGTTTGGTGGCCGTGTATGACTTTGAGAAAATAGATAATGACTAACGTAATTTATGTACGTATGTGTGTGTTTGTTGGGTATAATTTTGACTTATTGGCATATTATCTTCTCTTTCCTTATTCCATATGGGGAATAGTTGACTTTTTATATGATTGGATAATGATTGTTGATTGATTGTCATATTTTTGGATTTATTTCCTTATTTAAGGAAATGAAATGTTTGACTTTTGATTGATTGAATTTAATTGATAAGTTTTCCTACTTTTGAAAGTTGATATATGGTAAGTAGGAGCTAATTTGTTGATTCTTCTCCTAATTTCCCTCTAATCCCACGTATAAATTGCCTCTAATTAGTCAAGATATTATCATTATATTTTGATAATTGACTTTTTAATGATAATTGGATAGGTTTCCTATTTTGATAATTAAAGTTAGGCAAGTGGAGTTAATATTGAAATCTGAAATTATCTTTAATTCTTTTATTCCTTTATTGGATGATTGGTTGACTTATTTAGAATTCTATTCATGGATAGTTAAGATACTATCATTATATTTTCCTCTATTGAATCATTGACTTTTGTATTTAGTTTCTTTTCCCCTCTCACGAGCCATTTTTATAAAAGATTTGTTTCTTCTATAGAAGACTTTGTTTCTTTTTTATATATTACTCCCATTCTTCACATTTTACTCACAAATCCTCTCAACCTCTCAATCTTCATGTTTCTTCTTCTTTTTCCTTCTTTAATTTGCTACTAAGAGTAAGAATGTGTGAGAGAGAGAGAGAAGACGAGAGAATAAAAGAAATAGAAAAAGAAAGAAAGGAATGAAACAAAAAGATAGAGGAGACGTATGAATGCATGAAGAAAGAATAGAGAAGAGAACCACGAGGGTTTCAATAGATGGCTTTCCTTAGAATAAGAAGAGTAATGTTATGTGATGTATGGAAGAAAGGTAGATGATATATAGAATCTAAGATGATCATGACTAAATGGTTTGTGTAAGTATACCCTCCACTGCATTACTTGAACAATAGTATGTTTTAAAGCATGTTTTAAAGTTATGTATGTTGATGAATATGTTTAAAGATGATTTTGATGATTTTTCATGAGTATGATGTGAACTCTCTTGTTTTCACGAACCAACCAATGTTATGTACGTTTTCATGGTCAAATCCTTGAGGAAGCATGTTCCAAGATAGGGACCATCTATGAATGAATGTTAAGAGTTCTGACTGCTTGAGATTAACGTTATGCTATGGGCCTGAAAACCTAAAAGTAACGTATGTTTATGAAAGTATTTTTTTATGTGAAACTATAGTGGTTTACTTACTAAGCATTATGCTTATATAGTTCTCGTGATGCAGGTGAGCTTCCAAGTAAGGATGTAGATGACTGAGCAAGAATGGTCCAAAGTCTCATGATGAGTCTAAGATGCAATATTTATTTCTAAGTATTTCTATGATGTTATTAGAAACTAAGGATTGTTATTTAGGGCATTTAGGGGATTTTTTAGCTTTTGTATAAGTGTTGTAATCTTAATATTTTCGCAGCTAATGATAAGATATTTTCACATTAAGGTTGAGCTAAGATTTAATTATTTTTTGGCCCATCTTCACATGCATGAACAAACGACGCATGGCGCTCCTCTCCTCTCTTTCCTCCCAGGGGAGGGAGAAGGGAGGGGGTCGCTACAATGTGAAACTGTCTCCCATGGATAACTGTCTCTCCCATGTTCTAACTCTTTCCTTCCACGTGGTGATAAACGTTTTCCTATGTCCTTTATTCTCGGTTGCATGGTCTTCATTTACGTATGCTATAACTTTCCTTCTTAACATTAGATGACATATGAGACAGTGGTTATTTAAATGGTAACCTTAAAAGATTTGGATGTTGCAACATGGTAGCTAAGAAGAGTTACCTTGCTTTCATGTTAAAGGGAATTTGGCCTTGCTAATGTGTGGAGCAAGGACGGCACGGCCTTGCTCGCATGTTGAGGAAGGCATGGCCTTGATTGAATGTTGAGCAAGGACATGAGCTTGCTCGCATTAAGTAAGGACATGGCTGTACTCTCATGTTGAGATGGGACATGACCTTGCTTTTATGTTTAGCACAAATGTGGCGTTGCTCTCATGTTGATGTCCTTGCTCTCACATGGAGCAAAGACGTGGTGTTGCTCTCATATTGAGGAGGAGCATGGTCTTACCATCATGTTGAAGAGGGATATGGCCTTCCTCTCATGTTGAGCAAAGATATAGTGTTGCTCTCATGTTGATGAGGAGTATGATCTTGCTTGCATGCTAGCTCCCACCTTGGCCTTGCTTTGATACTAGCTCCTACCTTGGCCTTGCTAGCATACTAGCTCCTTACTTTGGCCTTGCTCGCATACTAGCTCCTACCTTGGCTTTGCTCTCATACTGGCTCCTACCTCGGCCTTGCCCGCATACTAGCTCTCCACTTCAGCCTTGCTGGCATACTAGCTCCTACTTTGGCCTTGCTCTCGCACTAGCTCCTACCTTGGCTCTACTCGCATACTAGCTCCTACCTCGACCTTGCTCTCTCACTAGGCCTTTACTTTGGCCCCTTACTTTAATGAGCTTAGAGCTTCTTTAATTTAACGGCCTCGTGAAGAGCATTCAATGCTTTGAGTTGGAGTTATTTCATAGCTCTTCTCTTTATTGCTATTGTTGTGAAACCTTCTCCTAGGCTCTTTAAACTTAAAAGCAATCATATTTAACCCCATGGGATAATAACTTTACTACTAACAAAACAACATGACATAATCTAAAAAGTATACTATATACTAAATTGAGGCCTACAGTTTTTTAAGCAGCGAGGTTATAACCCTATTGGATGAAGAGGATTTTTCTAAACTTAATGGTACAACAATGACTTTATTTTTCTTTTCAAACCCACCATATTTCATTTTATTTCATTACTTTAATAATATCATTTCTCTTTCTCCATTTTTTTGAAGCTTTAGGTACAAAGCCTTTTTCTATAATTAGTCAATCATAACTGTCTTTTTTATAACATAACGTTAATAAACATTCCAAATGCCAAGACTTTATTGGATGGTTGTATTATATAAGTATAGTCTACTGAATAATTTTTCATTAGTTACCAGCATCAAGGGGCGTCAACTTGATTGGTTCATAGAATTATTTTCATCTTTCCTTTTTTCGTCTCATTTATCTTTCCTACTTTTCCTCATTCCATGATCTTCGTATAATTTATTATCTCTACATATTGTGGCATGAACTACTCCATGATTGAAGGACAATTTTCCACTTTAAAGCTGATCACTCCGATCCCATGAAATCATAATTAATTGGGTCAACCCCCTCTTTTCAGAATAGCTAAAGAACTTAACGTGCTCATGCCTTGTCGGCACTTTACCATTTTGACTAAAGACTAAAGAATACGAGGGTCTTTGGCGATGGTTTTTACTATTTAGTTTTCACCACAAACTCAATTATAAACAGTAAAAACTTTCATATGTTACAATAATAATAAAAATATTATTACAGTGTAAAACTCTCATATACTACAGTAAAAATAATTTCTATTATTTATTTTTATCACCCTTTCAAACACCTGCTATATAACTTATAAAAAAAAAGGGGAGAAAAAAAGAAAGAAAGACTAGAGATAGAAGAAAGTCACTCAGAAGTAATATTCCCTTGTCAAAAGAAACTCAGTTATAAACAGTAAAAAGCTTTTACATGTTACAATAATAATAAAAAATATTATTACAATATAAAACTCTCATATAATACAATAATTTTTATTATTTATTTTTATCACCTTTTCAAACACCTGTTATATAACTTATAAAAAAAAAGGAGAAAAAAAGAAAGAAAGACTAGAGATAGAGGACAAGTCACTCAGAAGTAATATTCCCTTGCGAAAAGTTGACATCTAGTCCGTAACACAAGGAAGTTGTGATTCTCACAGTAGACGATGCACGTCGCATCACATGTTTTACTAACTATCAGCCAGAAGTTTTTATCACGATACTATGTAAAAAATTATTAATAATTTTTATTGTATACAAATATAATTACGGGCTTTAATTTATTATTGAGTAGGATAGAAATCATAAGTTTTTTAAAAGAATAAAGACACAATGATATATTTTAATTTCTTAACAGAATACAATTATAATATTTCATGTAAAAAAATAATATAACTAAAATTTTTTAAAAATTTATGGACAAAAAGTTAATATTTTAAAAGTTGAGTAGAACACTATAAATGGCTCTGCCACTCTAAGCGTACATTTGTGAGCCTTTCTTCAATACGGACCTCACTGAAAAGATTTGTTCTGTTAAATCTAGTTAAAAATTTTATTAATACAACCCTTGAAATACAAATACCTATTAATTGATTACGTTTTCAATATTCATAGCAGAAATCTCCTACATTAGTTACCATGGCCATTGTAGAGCCCCCTTGTTGGATTGGACCAACTAACACATGCAAAATCTGCATGCAAAATCCTTGGCGTCCACAGAACTCTCGTGGCATCGAAACCCACACCCCCTGACCCATTTAAATACGAAACCAAATGATACACCTCTCTCATTCCTTCCCCTCCACGAGATCCATGTGCTTCTGTCTTAACAAAATGACCATAATACCCTCAATACTTACTCATTTTATACGCTATTTGACAAACGTGTTAAAATCAAACATTACCAAAAAATTATGAAACTTTTACATATTACAACAAAATAAAAAATAACTAAATTTTATAATATTCTATGTTATAATATTTTAAACCAAAAAATTAATTTTAACTTGTATTTTCAAACACCTGTTAATCTTCAACGATTTCCCACAACTCCATTTTTGCACAGCGAACACCGACAATGGAATGTGAAAAGCGGGAACCGATTTGCGGAAAAAGCCAAATGAAGCAGATAAAGAAGGGTAAAAAATTGCATCAAGAAAATTAGAAAAAGAAAAATCTTTTTAACTTCCATGTTGTGTCGGTTTTTAACCTCCACGTGTCATGCCCAAGCGTTAGAAAAACCTTATAATACCCCGCCACGTACGCAATATAAAAAGTGGGACCCACTTTCTGTCTTTCTTTATGGCGCTTGGCGCATTTTGGCACGGCAGCTTACTTTTATTGGAGACGAGACGACACCGTCAAATGAACCAACAAAAGTCGTGCACTTCACTTTCCACTCTCGCTTATTCTACGCCCAATTTATAGAGAGAGAAGAGAAGCTCAGGAACTCCGGCAAGGGCCGCCAAATTCAACCGTCACCACTAGGTCGCTATCGTTCTAAGACAAAACGAAGTCCCAAAGACCCTACTTCAACTGTCCTTCTCTCTCCTCTCTCTCTCTCTCTCTTCCTTAATAATGGTCTTGCCTGACCTCTCTGATCACTACGAAACGTCGTACCCGATGGCGAAACCCTCTCTCCGGAGCAAAGCCTCCCTCTGGATTTCCGACGGCTTCCTCTTCCTCGGCGGAGCCTTAATCGCGGTCTTACTTATTTGGTCTCTCTGGTCTATCGCAAGCCCTAGCCCCAATCCAAGCTCTGATTTTCTCCGCTTGGAGACTACGCCCACGGCTAAGGAAGCTGCGACGCGGGAGATAAACTGCGCCGAGGGAGAAGCGCACGGTGCTAACATGCGCGGCGACTCGCCGGAGAGGAACTTCTACGACTCGCCGGAGCTGAGCTACTCGATCGGGTCGCCGGTGAGGGATTGGGACGAGAAGAGGAGGGATTGGCTGAGGAAGAACCCATCGTTTGCCGCTGGGGCTAGCGATAGGATTTTTATGCTCACGGGATCACAGCCCTCCCCGTGTAAGAATCCTATTGGTGATCATTTGTTGCTCAGATTCTTCAAGAATAAAGTTGACTACTGCAGAATCCACGGCTACGATATCTTCTACAACAACGCGTTGCTCCACCCGAATATGGGCTCCTATTGGGCCAAGCTCCCGGTGGTGCGGGCCGCAATGATGGCCCATCCTGAGGCCGAGTGGATCTGGTGGGTGGACTCGGACGCGTTGTTCACCGACATGGAGTTCAAGCTGCCGTTGGAACGTTACAAGGATCACAACCTCGTTGTTCATGGGTGGGCCCACCTGATTCACGAGAAGCACAGTTGGACGGGCCTCAACGCCGGGGTGTTCCTGATCCGGAACTGCCAGTGGTCCATGGACTTCATGGAGAGGTGGGCCCAGATGGGCCCACAGACCCCAGAGTACGAGACATGGGGCTCGGTTCTGCGGTCAACGTTCCCAGACAAGGCTTTCCCCGAGTCAGACGATCAGACGGGGCTGGCTTACTTGATCTACAAGGAGAAGGAGAAATGGGCGGACAGGATTTACTTGGAGAGCGAGTATTACTTCGAAGGGTATTGGGAAGAGATCGTGAGAACTCTCGATAACATCACCGACAAGTATTTGGAGATCGAGAAGGTCGACGAGAAATTGAGGAGGAGGCACGCGGAGAAGGTGAGCGAGCAATACGGTGCGCTAAGGGAGGAGCACTTGGGTGCCGCGGGGTACGGGTTGGGAAGCTGGAGGCGACCGTTCATCACGCACTTCACGGGGTGTCAACCCTGCAGTGGGAACCACAATCAGATGTATTCTGGGGAGTCTTGCTGGGACGGGATGAGAAAAGCCTTGAATTTCGCTGATAATCAGGTGCTTCGCACTTTTGGTTTCGTGCACCCCCATTTACTGGATTCCTCCGTCAATGCGGTGCCGTTTAATTATCCTGCGTAGGAGGAAATATATAGGAGCAAAAACTAGGAATACTATAATATGAAAGTACTACTAAGCGTTTTGTATCGTCTATGATATTCGAGGGGCTCGGTAGGTTTGGGAACGTTAGTTTCGAACGTGGAACAATAAATATTTTGTCGTCGAGATTTTGTGTTATTTCATTCCCAATACTTTCTCCCAAAGTGGCTTTTTTTTTCCTTTTTTTTTTTTTATGTGCCAAAATGCTTTTTCTAAAGTGTGTATCTTCGCTTTTGGGGCCTTAAGCTAGTGCATGATTGAAGGATAATATTTCTCCTTTTTCTTTTTCTTTTCTTTTTTTAAAGAAAGGAAAAAAAAAAAAAAAAACAAGAACTTAACACGATGATGAAAAGATAATGGCTCTTTGGTGAGTGTCACAGCCGAAATTCATGACTAAGTCATGGCATCAAGGGCCTCAAAATCAAGCTTATATTACTTTTACGGTTTAATGTCCTATGCCACTTCTCATTTTATAATGTTGTGTGACCCTCAAAGATCGTCAAGGCCACAGAATATCCAAACTTGTAAAATTTGGATTTGATGCATTTTTGGTATTTTTTGTTCTATTTAAATGTGTTGCTCAGACATAGCTTTTGAGCATTATAATTATCATTTAGTCGACTTTGAATTGGCCCATTATTTGAAACAAGGAGTTGACACTTGGAGAATCCTGTCCGCTCATTCAGGTGGATATATAAAAACAAATTGTAACGCCAATGTCACCAACGTCATTAAGTTTAGTTAAAAATTCAAAACACCATATAGCTTATTTCAGCATAGACTAAGGTTAGTGATTAATGAGACCTTAAGGGGTTTGCTAATAATTTATTTGCTACCAACTTGTCGTTCAATTTGCAATCTGATTTCGATATCTTTGTTTGTTTGCACTTAATTATGCATATGTATATATGACCTTGAACCTTCCAACGGATCCCATGGCTCATATTTTATTCTGCAACAACACTCATTAACTGTTATATCACGTGAGAGGGTTGTTTGTATATGACTATACTAGGTTTTTGGACAGGTGTATCCAGTATATTTAGGATCAGGAATAAGATAAATTAGTTTTTGTAAAACAAAAAAAAATGTTAAAAATGATTACAGAAAGCATATATTCATGTTTGCATTTACGTGTTTTTTTATGGAAAAGTTTATAATTAAAAGATAATAATTTGGATTTTACCTTTAAAAAAAAGGGTTTTGTTTTTGAACATTTATATCAAATTAAATTACCGAATTATAAGGATCCTACTAATTCATCTATCACCTCGAAATTTCTCTTCTAATTATTGTATTCTTTTGAAGCAATTCTCTTTTCCTACCGGATTTTGCGGTGCTTCTTGTTGGTTTATTATTGTGGAAACCGTAAACCTCTTGACGCTTGTTTATTCCCGTGCTTTTCTAAATAGATAGTAATGTATCACAACGAGGTCAGGCAATTTAATGACAAGGTTTAGTGTCATGCCTCGAAATACAGGAGATGACGTGACGGATTAATTGAGTTAATTAAATAGCAATTTAATTAAAAATTGGGTTTTAGAATTAATTTGTTTAATAAATATATGACAATTGTAAAATCAATTTAGATGCAAACATTTATAATTTTCTTAACAAATGAGAATAATGATAAAATAAACAATAAGGAAAAGATGACAAAAACTATGGAGGAACGAGAATGGGTCCCAATGACCCATATCTTGTGCACATGCACAGTAATGACAATATATTATCACAACCACAGTCCAAATAAAGAGAAAAAGTTAGAAAATTACATGTCTTGATTTATATAATTTAAATAACCTACTTAGTCCCCTTATTGCCTGTGAGTTCCGTCCGTAGACTCCTCTTCAAACCTAAGCTGAAATCCACCTAGGGAAAAGGTTTTAAAACAAATAAAACGTGAACAAAATGCTCAATAGGACTATTTATTTAAAACATTTAATTCTAAAAGAAATTTTATTAATCAATTAAATATTTAGAAAAATGAACTTGAATGAGTAAATAGATAAATAAATACATAAATAAACAAATAAATAAATAAATATGTAAATAAGAATTCAATAAAGATTTATCTTACCAAAACAATTTTATAGGTAGACCAGAAAGAATAACATTTTCTTCTCGTGGACAAACCATGTGTAAATCACCATCGTAGTCGCCCAGCTGGGTTTCGAGACCTGCCCCCAAGGTCACACACTACACGACCCGATCTCTGATATGACATCATGCCCCAATATATATATATATATATATAAATATATATTTTCATGATTATCAAAATCTCTTTTTATCAAATACAATCATTTACATTCATTATGAGGTTTATTATGAAAACCATCTCAACATACTGTTTGTGGAAACATTTAATAAAATCCTCCTTCAATCAGTTATTGAAAACATTTGATAAAAATCCCTTGTAGGCTAAAAATCATTTTTAAATCGGGTTACCAAAGGAAAGGGGTAGAAGTTCAACCTCGATACTCGTGTCAGTGTCCCACACCGAAATCCCAATCCGCTATACGTTAGCTTCGCGGATCCACGTACAACCTTAAATGTATAATAACTTAGTTTATCAGTATCTAACTTGAGATATCCTATGCTAGTAAATCATCTCAATGGTGTCCTAGTGTGCCATTTAAATTTATAAAATCATTTTACAAAGTTGAAATTTCAATTAGGGTTCAGAACGATGAAAATGGGTGAAAAATCACAAAATTTCACCATGTCTGGTTGGCCTGTCGGTCTCTCTGGTTCAGTCGGCCGAACTGCATAGTTCGGCCTGTCGAAAAACCAAGTCCGGTAGGCCGAATTTTTTCAGGTTCGGCCTACCAGTCGGATGAATCAGGCCTGCCGAACACGAAGTTCGCCCTGCCGATCTGGAAGAATTTCAGAATTTTCCAAACATGGGTCTCGGCCTTCCCGAGCCCAAATCTTTAATTCTAACATGTTTTCTCAGTTTTCTGGCATGGGTAATGATCATAATTGATAGAAAAACATAGTAAATTACTTTTTAAAGCTTTAAAACAAGTTTTAAACAAAATTTTCAAATAAATCCGAAAATAGAGAAAAATAGAAAAAAATAAAAAATCTTGATTTAAATCTGTTTTTGATGAAACGAAGTTTGTATTCTAGTTATTCTAAGTTCCTCTGACTTAGATTGAAGGTTCTAAGCTTAGAAAAGCTTAGATTTCGAAATGCAAGAAAAATTGAAAAATTTAAAAAGTTTTGAAAATTTAAAACTAACATTGGATTGAACTTTAAATAGAGTTTGTGGTTGCTCAATCGCGTTCCCGAGCCTTCAATCCACTAACCCGAAGCTTGAAATTGAATTTTGTTTCAAAATTTTTGAGAGAATTTGTGAGAGAAGGAGAGATAGACAGAGAGTGAGTGAATGGGAGAGAGAGGAGAGAGAGGCGAGAGAGTGAAGAGAGAAGGGAGAGTGAGAAAGTTTAAATAAAAGAAAACGGTGGGCGGTTTCACTGTGTGAAAACCGTGTGCCGCCCACAGTTTTATAAAATGAGCATCTTTTGACATTTGACAAATTGTTTTGTTTCAAACATTCAAAATAACAATTAAAATAGTCAAGAGTAATTCAAAATCATTAAAATTATCGAAAACAACTTAAATCTGAAAACTTCACAAAATAACTGGATTAAGTTTAAAATATTCATTATGGCACACTAATCTACTATTTTACACATTAACAACATTTAATTAATTTTAGGGTGTTACATTTAGGTTCTTCCAGTAGAATTTAGGTATTGTTGATGGATCATTGAGGTCTCTAAGACGGCCATAAAATCCGGGATCTCCGAGCATTGGCTCGTCAAATTTTTCTTGATGAAAAGATAAAAACTTATGTGTGAATTTAGATAAAGCTTGCGATGAGTTTAGATAGAAAGGTAGGTATGTATATATAAATCTTGAGAGCAGTGGGACCACAACAAGGTCAAGATCAGTACAAAATCAAGAAGTCACCTCATTAGTTCATTCAAACGAAAAAACCACCAAAAAAAAGATACATATCAGAATCAGGAAATTAAACCACCTAAATTGAGAAATAAGAGATGTGTGATATTCAAATTACTTTGGATTAGTTGGTGACAGCCAACCTGTAGACACACTATAAATAAAGGTTAGTCCTATGAGACAACCTAAAACCACTCTCTTGGTATTTATGCTGAGTTTTCTTATAAATCCTTTTTCTCATAATGAAGCATCCCCTCCTTGAGAATTAAGTTGTTTATTTTGTTCTTTTTATTATCTCGTTCATTACTTCATCTGTTTATTCAGTCCTCTAATTTTCATACTGTTCGTTTGTTGGGGTATTAAATTATACCTCTAAGCAAGAAATGTTGGTTGTGCAAAAATTGCCCACAAAAACTTGTCTAAAATTTTCTTCACAAAAAAATTGTTGTCTCCCAATAATTGGACGTGAAGTTACAATACGAGCTGATGGCAAAAATCATAGCATAATAAATTTCATTGATGAACTTTGAAGGCTTTCACAATTGCCCCAATGAAGCAATAGCAGGTATCCATCCATGCGTACATTCTTTTATTGTTCTCATATGCCGTTCCATTGTTGTACGAATTTGTTTTCAAGTCGGCCATTAGTTTGACGGTGGGATTTGGCGCATGAGAGTTGAAAAAGGTGTTCTAGAAAATACTTTGGATGGTGTATTAAAATGAAATAAATATACATATATGTTAGAATTAGTGATTCTATTTTATTGGCTATTTTATTTTTATTTGAGTCTATTTGTAATTAACAAAACTGCAGCTTATTCAGTTATAATAAATTTAACCACATATTAACCATTAGAGCTTAAGATGCCTAAATCTGGTTTAGTTAGTTTTTCTATTCTTTACTTGGTGTAAAACAGCTGTAAGACATTAAGAGCAACAAGTGTTCAAGTCTCATAGAGGTATATCCAGTATATTTAGGATCAGGAATAAGATAAATTAGTTTTTGTAAGACAAAAAAAAAAAAAGTTAAAAATGATTACGGAAAGCATATATTCATGTTTGCATTTACGTATTTTTTTTATGGAAAAGTTTACAATTACAAGATAATAATTTGGATTTTACTTTTTAAAAAAATGGGTTTTGTTTTTGAACATTTATATTGTAACACCTAGAAATTTAATTAAGTATAATTAATGTTTAAATAGTAAATTAGTATGCCTTGATGTAAATTTGAACTTAATCTAAGCATTTTATGGTAATTTAAATTTATCCTATTTTTAATTATTTCCGTATGTTATTTTAAATTTTAAAATAAAATAATTTGTCAAATACCTGATACATCTCAATTACAAAACCATGTGCCAAGGACACAATTTTGCTCTGCAAACTACCCCTTACCCCTCTATTTATCTCTCCCTCTCACTCTCCCTTAGACACACACACTCTCTCTTCTCTTTCTCTCTCATGCTACTCTCTCTCCCTCCCTTTTTAATTTCAAAATTTTGAGTTCAAGCTTCGAATCTTGGTTGGATTGGGAGTTTAGGAGCGTGATTGGACTTTCACAAAACCGTTTTAAAACTTCGATTCGAGGTTAGTTTCTTTATTTTTCAAATTTCAAACTTTTGTTCTAAATTTTTCAATTTCTTTGAAACGTTATAATCTAAGTTTCTTGAGTTTAGGAAACTCTTATTCTAAGTTGGTAGGACTCAAATCATCTATAATTTAGGCTTGATTTCATGAAATTTGGATTAAATCAAGATTTTTTTTTTTTTTTTTTATTTTCAGATTTCCTTAAAAATTTCTATCTCAATCTTGCTTAAATATGTTTAAATGTGCTCTACTATGTTTATTTATCAGCTATGATCATTATATATGCTTTGGGACTTCAAAAAACAGGTTTAGAATTGATTTTGGACTTGGGGAAGCCGAGAATAGAAGTCTTTAGACCCCCCATGTTTTTTCAGTTCAAAAGGCCAAACTTAATGTTTGGCAGGCTGGATTCATAGGTTTGGCAGTTCGGATTCATCTGGTCAACAGGTTGAACCTGGGCCAATTTGGTAGGCTAGTTCTAGCTGGCTGGCAGGCCAAATTGTGGAGTCCAGCAAGCCATAGTAGGGGTCCCGGGAGGCCGACCGGAGCTCGTTAAAAATGACTTTGTTCGCCCGTTTTTCATCATTTAAAACCTAGATCAAGATTTCAACCTCATAAAATGATATTGTGAACTCTAAAGGCATACTAAGACACCATGAGATAGATTAGGGATGTAGAATACCTTCAACTAGATATTAATAAACTTAGTTTCCATTTAAGGTCGTTCGTGGTTTTATGGAGCTAATGTATAGCAGAATGGGACTGCGATATTGAACGTTGGTACGGGATATCGAGGTAGGACTTTTATCTCTTCTCCTTGGTAGCCATGTTTTTAAAGGGTTTGGCCATAAAGCATTTCTATTTAAATGTTTTCAAGAAATAAAGTTTAATTACTTATTTTCTTTATTGGCTAAATAATGAATGATCATAATGAACGTAATGAGAATATCCGGTAAATGAGACATGCTAATGATATGACACCGGATGTGTTGATTAGTACCATCCCAAATGATAATATAGAGCATGATGCCATGTGCAGAGATCGAATCATGGGAAGCGCGACCTTGGAGGCAGGTCTCGAAACCCCCATAACCTACTTCGGTAGTGATTCATATGGCTTTGTTAAAAATATAATAATGAGACTGCCTATGGGTGAATAAATGATTAATCGGTATGAATAAATTTAATGAGTTTCAGTTAGTTATCTGTTTATTTATTTATCTTGTTTCATAGCCTTTGTTTAGAGATGAATTTTTATCTTGTTTCATAGCCTTTGTTTAGAGATGAATTATATGTTTAAATTAAATATTTTCAAAAGATTAGTCCTACTAAGCCTTCCGCTTACATTTTTCTTGATTTAAAACCTTCCCCCTTTTAGGTGGAATTTAGCTTAGGGAAGATTGAAGAACTGGGAAGAACTACAAGATTAGGATATCATTGTCTAGGGTAATTATTCAGAAACAAGGCATGCAATATTTTAACTTATTTTCCCTTTTATTTGGACCGTGGTTATGTATTTAATATTGTTAATATCATGTGTGCATACTAATGTGGGTCCGGTGAAGTCCAATGGTGTTTGCTTATTTAATATTTTAATTCGCTTGCATGCTTTCATATTTTAACAAATATCTTAAGAAGTTTAAATATCCTATATTTTTATAATCAACTTAATACCTTTTAAAAACGGCGGTTTTTATTAAAAATTTAATTTATTTAACCTAATTAATCTGTCACGTCATCTCTTGGATTTTGGGGTGTGACATATATCGAATTAAATTACTAAATTATAAGGACCCTACTAATTCATCTTTCACTTTGAAATTTCTCTTCTAATTATTGTATTCTTTTGAACGAATTCTCTTTTCCTACTTTGTGGTGCTTCTTGTTGGTTTATTATTGTGGAAACCGTAAACCTCTTGACGCTTCTTTATTCTCGTGCCTTTCTACGTACATAGTAATGTATCATAACATGGTCAGTCAATTCAATGAGAAGGTTTAGGTTCTACCGGTAAATTTAGGTATTGTTAATGGATCACTTAGGTCTTAAGACAACCCTAAAATCTGAGATCACCAAGCGTTGGCTCGGCAAATTTTTCTTGATGAAAAGATAAAAACTTGTGTGTGAATAAATAAAGCTTGAGATGAGTTTAGATAGAAAGGTAGATATTTACATATAAATTTTGAGAGATGTGGGACCACAACAAGGTCAAGATCAATACAAAATCAAGAAGTTACCTCATTAATTCATTCAAACAAAAAAAAAAAAAACCACCAAAAAAAGATACATATCAGAATTGGGAAATTAAACCACCTAAATTAAGAAATAAGAAATGTGTGATATTCAAATTACTTTGTAATAGTTGGTAATAGCCGACCTATAGACACACTATAAATAAAGGTTAGTCCTACGAGACAACCTAAAACCACTCTCTTGGTATTTATGCTGAGTTTTCTTATAAATCCTTTTTCTCGTAATGAAGCATCCCCTCCTTGAGAATTAAGTTGTTTATTTTGTTCTTTTTATCATCTTGTTCATTACTTCATCTATTTATTCAGTCCTCTAATTTTCAACATGTTCGTTTGTTGTGGTATTAAATTATACTTCTAAGCAAGAAATGGTGGTTGTACAAAAATAGCCCACAAAAACTTGTCTAAAATTTTCTTCACAAAAAAATTGTTGTCTCCCAATAATTGGACGTGAAAGTTATAATATGAGCTAATGGCAAATATCATGGTATAATAAATTTCATTGATGAACTTTAAAGCTTTTCACAATTGCCCCAATGAAGCAATAACAGGTATCCATCCATCCGCACATTCTTTTATTGTTCTCATATGCTGCTCCTTTGTTGTACGAATTTGTTTTCAAGTCGGACATTAGTTTGACATTTGGCGCATGAGAGTTAAAAAAGGGGTGTTCTAGAAAGTACTTTGGATAGTGTATTAAAATGAAATAAATATACATATATGTCAGAATTAATGCCTCTATCATATTGGCTATTTTACTTCTATTTGGGTTTGTTAGTAACTAATAAAACTGTAGCTTATTTAGTTATAACAAACTTAATCATATATTAACCTTTAAAGGTTAAAAAGCCTAAATCTGGTTTAGTTAGTTTTTTTATTCTTTACTCTGTATAAAACAAGTGTAATACACTAAGAGCAACATGTGTTAAGTAACTTTTTTTAATGTAAAAAAAAAAAAAAGTTATTTATTTAATTTCAAATTTTTTTTTAACCTTTTCTCAAATTTTCCCTCTAATATAGGTTCTATGATTCTCATCGTATTCTCTTTTTATGATTGGATTTTGTGAGAGAGAATATTGAGAGAGTGGGTTCTGGAAAGCTAAGGATTTTTAGCTTGTAAACTCTGTAATTAAAAGAATCTGTGTGGGGTTTGAGGGTGTATCTCTTTTTTCTTCGATATTGGATTTGGCTAGGGGATTTCTCCTGCCCTTGGATGTAGGATTTCCAATCCGAACCAAGTAAATCGATTGGTGTTCTTTTGTTCTTCTTTGTTCTGCTTGTTCTTCGTGTTCCTGGCACTCGGTTGTGGTTGATCGACTAAATTGACATCTAGTATCAGAGCCCGACAAATTGGTCGAGATCAATCAAGAAAAGTTCAAGAAATCTTTGGAGAAATCGAGAATGGGTACAGCGAAAAATTTTGAGATCGAAAAATTGATGGCAGTGGAGGCTTTAACATGTGGAAGAAGAAGATGAGAGTCGTGATGGTCCAACAAAAGTGCACCAAGGCTCTTGATGGCTTTCTAATGAGCACGGAGAATTCCGAGAAACTGGAGGTATGTGAATTGGCTTACAGCCTTCTGATTTTGAATCTCTCTAACAACATTCTTAGACACGTAGATGAGGAAGACACGACCTTGAAAATTTGGGCAAACTAGAGTCGTTATATATGAAGAAAACTCCTTTGAACAAAATTTTTCTTAAAGAACAATTGTTTGGGTTCAAAATGGATTTTGGAAAATCTTTAGAAGATAATCTAGATGATTTCAAGATAATCACTGTTGGCTTGTCAAATATTGGAGAGAAAATTGATGATGAAAATCAGGCTATAATTCTTTTAAACTCTTTGCCTGATTCCTACAAGGATTTGAAAATAGCCCTAAAGTATGGCAGAGAATCTCTCAACCTAGAAGAGGTTCTTGGTCCTCTAAGATCTAGGGATCTTGAAATTAAATATGAAAAAAAAGTCTAATTCATATCGAGAAGGGTTGCATGTTTGTGGAAGGGTTGAAAAAGGGATTTATCAAAGAATAGGAACAAGTCTCGGTCTAAATCCAAGGCCAAGACTAATAAAACTTGTTGGCACTATCAGAAAGAAGGCCATATCAGAAGGTGCTGCCCTTCAAGAAAGAAAATCTAAGAAGGTGATATTCAGAAGGTAGATTTAGCAAATGTGTCAGTAGGTTTTCAGAGGGCAGAGGTTCTAACTGTTTCTCAATGTGACTCCAAGAACGAGTGGATTCTTGATTCAAGATATACATTCTACATGACGCCTAGAAGAGAGCGATTAATTGATTTCAAATCAATGGATGGTGGACCTGTGTTCATGGGAAACAATCACTCATGTAAGGTTGCGGGCCTTGGATCTGTAATTTTTAGGATGTGGGATGGATCAATGAAGAGGCTGGACCATGTGAGATATGTTCTAGACCTCAGAAGGAATCTGATATCCCTTGGCATGATGGATCAGACAGGGTACTCCTACAAGGTTGATAATGGCAAATTAAGGGTTCTAAAAGAATCTCTTGTTGTTCTTAAAGGCAAGTTACAACAGGGCCTATATGTGTTACAAGGTACAATGGTTTCTAGGAGAGTCTGATGACACACAAGTCTTGCACAAAAGACTCAGGCACATAAGCCAGAAAGGCTTAATGGAACTCTGCAAGCAAGGCATTTTTAATCCAAAGAAGATGGGCGCACTTGGAATGTGTGTAGCATGCATTTTGGCAAATCTCACAGGTTGAAGTTTGCAAGATCGGCATATAGGGCAAATGGGATCCTAGAGTATGTCCACTCAGATCTTTAGGGATCTCATAAGTACCACTATCTCTTTCCAACTTAGAGTATTTTATTTCCATTATTGATGATTATTCTAGGAAATCTTGGGTCTATTTTCTCAAGACCAAGAATCAAGCTTTTGATAAATTTAGAGAATGGAAATTACTTGTTGAAAATCAAACTGGTGAAAAAATTAGGAAATTTAGAACTGATAATGGTCTTGAGTTCTGTAATGATATTTTCACTAATTTTTTGCATGCAAAATGGAATAGAAAGACATAGAACCTGTACTAAAACCCCTCAGTAAAATGGTGTTGTTGAGAGGCTGAATAGAACTCTCCTTAATAAGGTTAAATGTATGCTGATAGAATTTGGCCTCAGCAATAAATTTTGGGCAAAGGCAACCTCCACTGCATGTTACCTAGTAAATAGATCCCCTTCTTCAGCCCTTAACTCTAAAGCCCTCGAGCAATTATGGACTGGTAAGGCCCCCAAAATCACACACTTAAAACCTTTTGGATGCATTGCTTACATGCATACTAATTAGGGAAAATTAAATCCTAGGGCCAAAAGGGCAATTTTTTAGGCTATCCTAGAGGGGCAAAGGTTTATAAGTTATGGATTTTAGATGACGAAAAATATGTGATTAACAGAGATGTGATTTTTAATGAAGCTGAATTTTATAAAACTAACATATCTAAAAATCAGTTCTCTGAGCAATCAGATGAGCCCACAGATCTGTTTTCTTTTGAGTTGGGGTATACAGGTATTAATGATACAAGCCATCAAGGTGGAGTAGCTGATAACGATCAAGGTAGAGATAATGTACTTGATCACAATCAAACCGCAGAGACTCCCATTAACACTCCAAGACCTGCTCATTTTTCTACTTAAGTACCTGATCATGAAGAAGTTCAAAATAATATTGCAATCACTAACAATGAAGAAGAAGGACATCTATCGATTAATCCCAGCCATGAAGATCTTTTAGACTACTTGCTTTCAAGAGATAGAACTCGAAGAGAAATCAGGCCCCCATTAAGGATTGCATAAGCAGATATAATTGCTCATGCTTTGAACATTGGAGATACAACAGAGCTTGTTGAACCAACCAGTTATGAAGAAGCACGTAGAAGTCCACATAAAGGGCAATGGCTGCAAGCAATGAAGGACGCAATGGAGTCACTTCATTAGAATAAAACTTGGACACTGGTCAAAAGACCTAAAGACAAAAGGATAATTGGCTGCAGATGGATTTTCAAAAGAAAGCCTGGCATTCCTAGGGTAGAATAAGCAAGATTTAAGGCAAAGGTTGTTGCAAAAGGTTACTCATAGGTGGAGGAAATTGATTATCATGAACTTTTTTCTCCTGTTGTCAAACACTCATCTATACGGCTTCTACTTGCATTGGTGGCCATGAAAAATTTGGAACTGTAACAACTTGATGTTAAGACTACTTTTCTACGAAGAACAGATATTCATGGAACAGCCTAAAGGTTTTATAAAACCAGGTACTAAAAAGCTAGTTTTCTTACTTAAAAAATCCTTGTATGGACTTAAAAAGTCCTCAAGGCAATGGTATAGAAGGTTTGACACCTTCATGCTTCTAAATAATTATAAACGGTCTGATTATAACCATTGTGTCTACATAAAGGAGATATGCTAATTGCCAGCAAGGATAAAAAGGAAATTTAAAAGCTCATAACCATCCTTAAAACTGAGTTTGAAATGAAAGATCTAGGTGAAGTTATAAGAATACTTGGGATGGACATCAACAGAGACAAAGCCAGAGGTTTCTTATTTATCTCTCAATCTGGTTACATAACGAAGGTAGTGGATTTGTTTGGTATGAAGGATGCAAAACCTGCTTCGGTTCCTGTTCAAGATCACATCAAGCTAAGCTCACTTAAGGGAAAACTTTCCAGTAAAGAAACCAATTTCATGAAAAATATTCCATAATCCAATGTGGTGGGCAGCATGATGTATGCAATGATCGGCACTCGTCCTGATATTGCATATGGAGTCAGTCTACAAGCAGATTTATGAGCCAACCCTCAAAGCAGCATTGGAGTGCTGTGAAAGGTTTATTGAGATATCCAAAAGGTTCTGCAAGTGAATAAATGCAAGAAAGAAGGTGGAGCAACCATTGAAGGCTATTGTGACTCAGACTATGCTGCAAATCTTGCCAAAAGAAGATCAGTCTCTGGGAATATCTTCACATTGGGAGGTAATGTAATCAGCTGGAAGACTAATCTACAACACATTGTGGTGCTTTCAACAACTGAAGCTGAATACATGGCTCTCACTGAAGCTGTCAAAGACGGTATTTAGTTGCAAGGTATCACCAAAGAGCTAAGAATCAAGGAACATGCAGCTACTGTGTATTGTGACTCATAAAGTGCAATACATTTATCCAAAAATCATGTGTTTCATGAAAGAACGAAACACATAGATGTTAGATTGCATTTTGTTAGAGACATTGTTATACAAGAAAGGATTAAAATTGAGAAAATCTCCACTTTAGTTAATCCAGCTGACATGTTGACTAAGGTTATACTGTTAGTAAGTTTGAGTAGGCCTTAAACTTACTAAATATTTTGCCAACTTGATTAGCTTAGTGATAGCAGAACCCCAACCCCTAGGGTAAATCCATTGTCAGATTAGAGTTAAGATGGAGTTATGTTAGAATTAGTGACTCTATTTTATTGGCTGTTTTACTTCTATTTGAGTTTGTTAGTAACTAATAAGACTGCAGGTTATTCAATTATAAGAAACTTAACCACATATTAACCTTTAGAGGTTAAAAAGCCTAACTTTAGTTTAGTTAGTTCTCTGTTCTTTATTCTATATAAAACAGGTGTAATACATTAAAAGCAACATGTGTTAAGTCTCATATAGGTTCTGAAATTCTCATCATATTCTCTTTTTATGATTGGATTTTGTGAGAGAAAATATTGAGAGAGTGAGTACTGGGAAGCTAAGGATTTGTAGCTTGTAAACTCTGTAATTGAAAGAATCTGTGTGAGGTTTGAGGGTGTATCTCTTTCTTCTTCGATATTGGATTTGGCTAGAGCATTTCTCCTACCCTTAGATGTAGGATTTTCAATCCAAACCAAGTAAATCGACTGGTGTTCTACTATTCTTCTTTGTTCTGCTTGTTCTTCGTGTTCCTCGCATTCGGTTGTGGTTGATCGACTAAATTGACAATATATGTGTATAAAATTGAATCCTGCTTTCACAAGATTCGCATCTAGATGTTTCGATAGATGGACAAATGTGTGCCTCAGTGAAGTACAAGGCAAACGAATTTAGTAGCACAGCCCCAATTGCAATGAATGCTGTAAATGCTGTTTTTCCCTCAATATAGGAACTATTACAGCGTAAAGTAAAAATAAGTTACAGTGCTACAGTAAAAGCATTTCAACTTTTAATTATAACTAGTTGCCAAAAATAGGTTATAGTGCTATAGTAAAATTATTTTAACATTTAATTATAACTAGTTGCCAAACATATTCATGATTGTTAGTTTAAATGTGAGTTTGATTTAGAATTACTGAAACAATTCAAATTTTATAATAGAAAAAACTGTAGCAAAACTAATTTGAACAGGTTTTTTTCCAGTTCAAACCAGTGAGTCAAAAATCAAGTTTAGATCTACTGTTTTATTTTTTCGTCTGTTTGACTGCCTTTTTACTATTTTTTGGACACATCATTTAAACTTTACAATATAAACACATAAATAGAATCTAAATAATAAAAGTAATTCAATAATTCATTTAAGTATCAAAATATAATTAGGGACAGTAAAAAAGATAGGGAAATGAAAACCTTTATAATTTATAGACCAAATTAGCTACAAGATCACTTCTCATCGCGCATAAGGGCAATTAGTCATCTTGTAGACGCGCAAATTGAGAAAATAATCCGTCCAACGTGAAATTGAAGATTTTAAGATAAAAGAGAGATTTTGATTACCTTGGACGAAACAAAGGAGCCTTGTGGAACTTAATTGTAGCCCGTTTGGCCGAGATTTTGCTTGTATTTTTAGTAAGTAGAAAAAGAGAAGTAAAAGCTGTAGCTTTTCAGTAAGTGTTTGAAACCGTATTTTAAAAGAGCTTTAATAGGCTAAAATAGTTTCAATTATTTTTTAAAGTTACAAAAATGTTATATTTAAGCTTATAATGTATTATTGATATTTTGTTGCAAATTTCAAGTCTATTTCAAAAGTGTTTTTTTAAGAAGTTATATTTTGTGGCTTTGATAAGAAGCACTTTTAGAGAGCAAAAGCTATTTTGACAGTTCATTCAATACTTTTAGAAGCAGCTTTTTGACTTAAGAAGCTAAAAGTAGCTTTTAGAAAGCCCTTCCAAGTAGGCCCTAACTATAGCTGCTAAAGAAACAATAGATTTCATTTTGCAAGCTTTTGCTTTTATTTATTTATCTTTTTCTCATTAGTAGAAAAAGAGAAATAAAAATTATGTTTTTTCAGTAAGTTTTGAAACTATTATTCTAAAAATGTTTAAATGGATCAAAATGGTCTTTTTAATTTTCTAATAAGCAACAAAAAGTGTGATAATGATGTTTAGAATATCTATTGAAATTGTGATACAAGTTTTTAAGTTTATTCAAAAGAGTTTTTTTTTTTTAACTCATATCTTTACCAATGTTTTTTTTTAGAGTTA
>CAMOHE010047084.1:11177-53223 GCA_946598075.1 Artocarpus hirsutus | reverse complement strand
TATTGGAGTCATTGTTGGAGTTGTGCGAGGAGCATCTTTGTGGGTAGCGGCGTCGCCGGAGTTGGGAGAGAGAAGAGGAAAAGAATATTTTTGAAATTTTACAAAAATTTGCTCTATTTATTAAAGTTATCAAAAATTTGGGCTAAAAATTTTTATTGTCATATCATTTTGATATATTTGTTGCAATTTCTCTAAAAATTATAAACAAAAGCCTCTGTTAAAGTATTAAGTTACAAAATAACACTTCGCATTCTTATTTTTGAACATTTGTGTTAGAATAATTTACTGAATTAGAAGGACCCCACAGGTTGATCTATTATTTCTAAATTATTTTAGGCATGCTTAGTATATCGTATTAAATATTGTGTTATTATATAAATTGGTGATATTATACACCGTATTACTTGATACGAAATTAAAAAAAATATATAGTGTGACCTTAAAAAATAATACAATACGGACTATAATACTAATTATACAATAAAAAATCTTTATATTAGACTGTGTTATATAGTTTAATAAAAATAGTAAAATATAGTTTAATTAAAAATAATATATACATATATATTGTATAACTATAATATTATACATACAATATGATGTAATAAAATACAATCTTAATGTCTTCCTTTAGAACAATTATTTTTGGTGTTCCTACCATTTTCGGTAGTGTATTCTTGTTTGCCTATTTGGAAGGCAATTTATATAAATGTCACTTTTATATACTCAAATTTTATTTATGTTACAAAATGTGAAAAGTTTTTAAGCCACAAACTTGATACAGATCCCTCTAAGATATGTCGTTTGTCCCTTCAAGATATTTTTTATGTCCTTTTAAGATATATTGTGTGTCCTTCTAGAATATTTTTCGTATTCCTTCAAGACATGTTTCATATCCCTCTGGGACACTTTTTATGTCACTATAGAACACATTCTATCGGGACATATTTCGTGTTCTTCCAAGACATATTGTGGTGTCCCTCTGGGACACAATGTATGGCCCTCTAGAAAATTTTTTGTGTTCTTTTGAGAAATTTTGTGTCTTCTCTTTCTCCCTTTCCTCACCACCGTTGGTTCATCTCCAACACTGACAACATTGCCAGCGGCTAAAAAGAGAAAAAAAAAATAAAAACAACAACAATTGCATGGCGATCTCTGGAACTTTTTATCTTCAATGACGACAGACTCTGATGAAGTGGGTTTGGAATTACGACGGCATCGCGAGGAGCTCTCGGCTCCTGGACAAATCTGACTTCTTTGGAAAAAGTCGCAGATCGCGATCTCTGGAGCTTTTAGTCTTTGACGACAACAGACTTCAATGAAGTAAGTTCAAAATCACGATGACATCGTGAGAAGCTCCCAAACATATTGGATTTAACCGCGGACAGATCTGCCTTGAATTGGAATTGTGACGGTGTCGAACGAAAAGCGATCTCACTTTGCTGATCCTCGACCTTGTCGGCGAAGCCCCATGCCAGTGAAAGACAAAACCAGATCCAAGGTCGAGCTCCTTCAGCCATGCAGGGTCTAGTGTAGCAAAGAGAAAGGAGAGAGAGAGAGAGAGAAAGAGGGAAATCAGAGGAAAGAGAGCGGGGGGTGGTGGTGGGAAGGTTTGTGGGTGTTGGAATTGGCATAGAAAGAAGTGGCAAAAGTTTGCTCCAGTTCTGCTTTTTGTGGCATAAAAAAAGATGAATGTGGTATAAGATGTAATTTTATCTATTTGCGTTTGATAGAATATTGGGTCAAGTAGAGAAATACCATTTCTGTGACATTATTTTTCAATCTCACCACTTCTATAAAAAAGTTTAAAATATATCACATATAAAAAGTATAAAGACATAATTGATTATAAATATTTTATATTAGGGTAAGATAAATAAGTGTTATTTAAAAATATTTTAAATTTTTTAACTAAAAGATGTGATATGAACTAAAAGAATGAAAATAAATAATAAAACACAATTATAATAATAAAGAAATAATATATCACCTAATTTACTCTATAATATCAGTCCAACTGTTGATCCCCCAATAGGATTATTGCTCCCTTCCTTTAGTGCTTTATTTAATTTTTATTTATTTTGTAGAAAGGTCTCGTGCTTTTCCATACAGACAGCAATGTATCATAACGTGTTGGGCAACATGATGAAAATTTTAGGTTCTTCCAGAAGAATTAATGTGTTTCTTTTCAAGAAAAATAATTAGAGATTTGAAAAAAAAAGGTCTTTTTTTAGGTTCTTCCAGAATAATTAATGTGTTTCTTTTTTAGTAAAGGGCAGAAGTTTTCTAAATTAAAGAAATAATCTTTTTATTAGTTTTAGTTTATCACAATTAGTTTGGTGCTTCATCATTGATTACTTTTAGTTTATCACGTTTTAACTTTGTGGTTTACCATTTATTAACTAATATTAATTAGTGATTAATCAATTTCAATCAACAAATTACCCATTTATTAACGATAAAATTATTGGAAAATTATTAATAATTTGGTTCTAAAATGGTAAATTATAGTTTCTCATTAATTAACCACTGTAAAAAAAAGTTCAACCATTTATTATTAAAAAAAGTGGCTAAAAACAATCATTTTCCTAATTTCTTAAAATTATTATTTCTTTAATTATCACACTTGTGTTTTTTTGTGATATTAAATTGGGTTATTTACATTTTTATACGGTGTATTTTAATGTTATCATTATACATGTACTTTGGATTGTTATACTTTTGTATCTTCGGATTGCAAAATTATGCCCGATTCATACATTTGCTTGATCAATTTTTACCCAAAAAAGCTTTTTAATGTTGACACTACTCTTACTAACTTATGAAGGGTTTTTGACGTTTTTATTCTGTGTATTTTAAAGGCATCGAAAAATTATATATTGCATTTAGAGTGTTATATATGTATACATTTATATTCAAATTAAAGCTAAATTTTTACCTTTTTCACGCGTGAGGTCAACAGTCACTTTGACTACAAAAATACCTAAATAACCTTGAAGGAAAAAAAAAAAAAAAGAAACTTAAAAAACCAACACCCACGGGGAAATGTCTAAATTGATAGCACCCTCCACAACTTCTATTTTTTTTTTTTCTACTGGTTCTTATCTTTGAATTGTTTTTATTTTTTATTAATATTTTGGCTTTTGTGCTTTGCCTCTATTTTACTTTTGATTTTTTTTTTCTTTGAGGATATTTTGGCACTTCAAATAGTTAAACTGACGGTAGACTAATAGAAGGTGAAGATTGAACATAAATTTAAAATTTAAAGGGGTAAATGTGCAACAATCCAAGATACAATATATGACTGTTCAATAACTTTAACACAAACAGTACAAAACTAAAATAAAAAAAAAAAACTCTATAAATTAGCAAGGCTAGTTTAGGACTTTAAAACAAATAGTACAAAAAAACCTTTTTTCATGTCAAAATAGAATTATGATAAAGGAAATGTATGAATTGAGCATAAAATACAAGTTGAAGGTATAAATGTGCAGTACATTGCATATAGGGTTTAAAAAAATTTACACTATTGGTTGTTGGATCAAAATCCAAAAATGGGCTAATATATTAAATAAATATGAATTAAAGGCTATCAAATAAGGTTGCCCAATTAAAAGTGATCAAATTTAGGCTTTGGGCTTTTAATGCATCATTAAGTGTGGGCCTCCTATGTGTAGAAACCAAAAGGGTAATTACTAATTTTATGATGGGCTAAATTGATAATTAAGGATAATTAAGGCTAGTTTAGGACTTTAAAACAAATAGTACAAAAAAACCTTTTTTCATGTCAAAATAGAATTATGATAAAGGAAATGTATGAATTGAGCATAAAATACAAGTTGAAGGTATAAATGTGCAGTACATTGCATATAGGGTTTAAAAAAATTTACACTATTGGTCTCTATGAATATACACTTGTTTTGCTTTGAAAATTTACAAAATTGTAATAATACAATTAGATTTGAAAAAAGAAGATCTATAATAGAAAAATCAGATTGTGTCACTCAATTCAGATTTGTTTTTCTTTTCATATTAGGTTTATTTAGATCTACTTATTTTTTAAAAAAATCATTAAAGGGTTCAAACTATTATGAGCCATCTTCGTACTATATTTGATTAAAAATATATAGTTTAGTCAATAGAGACAGCCAAAATTGTATATTGTAGAAGTCTCTAGATATCTAGACATCTAAAACTAAACATCATGGGCCAAAATGAAAAAAAAGATGTATTTTCAAATGACTCTTTGTGTAAAGAACAAAAAAAAATATTAAATTGAATGTTTTTGAGCAGTATAGAGAAGTAAATTTTAAATTGTTTTCTCACCGGGGACGTCCAGAAAAATAGGATAAAAATGGAAGAATACAAGAAAAGTGGTTATTTGCTTTTTTTTTATACTCTGTATTTTAGGTTTTTTTAAAACCTCGTTTAGTTTTATTTCGATAATTTTTAGAAATCTTTTTACATGTTTTTTGAGGTAAAAATTTCAAAAACACTCTCAACACAATTCCTAAAAATTTCTTATTTTTCAAAACAAAACCATTTTCACCTATTTTGAAAACACTACCAAACGATAAAATACTCTAAAATTGAAAATAAGAGAACATGATGAATTTAAAAATGCATTAGGAAGATTTTTTAGTTTAGAAATGATAGAATACTCTCAAAAAAGGTGTTTGTGTGTTTTTGTTTTTGTTTTCATCTTACAATTTGAAAGTTAATTTTTTTATCTGTTACTTAATTATAATTTAATCATTTTAAAGGTTAAAAGCAACCATTAGTTGAGTTAAGGTATAAATTTGTGTATTAAATCTAATTTGAAGGTATACATTCAATGAAATAAAAAACTTAAGGTAAAGTTTTTGAATTAATTTAAAACAAAAGGTAAAGATAAAATGTCCCAAAAAAATAGTGTTTGTGTGCAAAAATCTATAAATACAATAAAAAAAGATGTCTGTAGCAGAGATGAAAAAAATGTTGCCCTTAGATATAAAGTTTTCATGTGAATTAACGAGTAATATAGACGAACGTCAAAGCTTTTTTTACCACCTAGAGAAGCAAATAATAACCATCCGTATAATCTTTATTGTTTGTACGACGCTCTCTTGCTGCATGAAATTATGTTCAAGTCGGACGTTAGTTTGAAAATGAGATTTAATTATTTGGCAACCCAGTTGAAATTAAAAAACTGATACGATGTAACATTTTCATATGCCATAATAAAAAATAAAAATTTACTATAATATAAAATTCTTATAATATTTTAGTGGTAATTTATAGTTGCAACAATATAAGCTAAAAAGGGGTAGTAGATAGTGCTTTGGAAAGTCCACTAAATGAAGACGCACTTGTTGACGATGGAATCCCGTCTTTGCAACTTTGTGATCCAGACCTTTCCACTGACAGGTAAACGTCCCCCTATGAAGTGCAAAGCTAACGAATTTGGTAGCACAACCCGGACGCAATCAATATTGTCAAATGCTGTCCTCCCTCTGAGAGTGTGTATGGTTAGAGGGATTGAAGGAAAGTGTACGATGGAATGTATAAGAAAGTGAAGAACAACCTATCACTTGGTAAGGAGGATTGCACAAGGGTAGGGAATGAGCTAGGGGCTTAGGATCCATGGGCCCCATCAGTTTTGACTCCCTCTCTATTTAAATAGAAGGACTTAGATCTTGTCTTTTTTTTCCGTCCTTAAATCAATTTTAAACGTCTCATTAAAAAATATACTAACTCAATTTTAATCAGATTCTCTCATAAAAACGTGTTAGTTTCCAAAATTATAGTAGTTGCACTTATTAAAGTAAGAGTTCACAAGATAAAAGTCTTCTCTCTTCTTTCTTTTTGATATCTCCGTCAAAGCTATTATAATTTTTTTATTAATTTTTTTCTTCTTTTTTGTTGAAAGCGACATTTCAATATCTTTTTTTTTTCCTCTTATTGCTCTTAAATAGTCACAACGTTATCTACCATCTATTCTCTAGGTTTATCATTGAAGCATATGTATAGTTAAATTTTTGCGAGTCCTACAAGCTAAGAGTATAAGATAAGTGTTGCAAGATAAGAGTTTAATATAAGTGTTGATTTCTGCTTCAATGATAAACCAAGTTGGCAGATAACGTTGCGACCGTTCAAGCAAAAAAAGGGTGGAAAAAAAGGAAGAAAAAAATACTGAACGGTCGCTTTCAGCAAAAAAAGAAGAAAAAATAATAAAAAAATTATAATAGCTTCGAGAGGATATATCGAAAAAGAAGGAGAAAGAAAACTCTATCATATAAGCCCCACTTTAATAAATACAGTTACCGTCATTTCAAAAATTAACGATTTTTTATCAAAAAAATCTAGTTAAAATTGAGTTAATATTTTTTAATAAGGTGTCTAAAATTGACTACGGGACAGAATGAGACAGGAAAAGAGACAAAGGATCCAGTCCGTGGATGTAAAGGCCGGAATAGTAATGTTATGCGGTTTAATTTACAATTTTACCCTTTTTGCGTTTTTGGTTTATTTTATAGTTTTAGTTTGTTCACTCAACTTTCTCAACCTTTTCCAAAAGCACGTTTTTTATTCTAATAACTTTTTTTTTTCTATTTGTGTAATTTAAAAGTTATTTATGTGCCTACTATTTTTTTTTTAAGAAAAAACAGAAACTCTAATTTTTTTAATATAAATATAGTAAATAAAACAACAAAAAAGATGTATATATTACAATAATATCTTTTAAGTATATTATTAACACACACTAGACAGATATTAATACAATTTAACAAAAGGTTCATGTGGTAATTTCATGGATAAAGTAAACCATCCCTTCGCCTTTTCCATCTAATACCAAACAAAGTAAAGGATAATCATTATCCTTCCAACTCCACCACATTTTGAGAACACTCACAATCCTTCTCCCCCTTTACACTCCCCGTCCCTCCGACTCTATCCATCTCCCCTCCTTTCCATTCCTTCTACCAAACATACCCTAGAGCAAAAAGGCATAAAATGTGTCTGGATCACCCATGCAAACTATCAATTTGAATTGAAAACACTAGTAATAGTAATTCAAATTCCATACAAGAAAACACTAGTAATTTAAATTCTATAGGAGAAAACATTGTAACAAGACGAAGTTAGCTACTGGGGCAATTAGTCATCTTGTAGACACAGAAGCGGTAGTCCCTCCACAACGAAATAGGAAAACTTTTTAGATTAAAGAGACTGATTACCTGATAGGACCAAAAGTAGCCCAATGGATTTTCATCATACTAGAGCTTTCAAAGAAACAATGTAATGCAGCTTCGCTATGCAAAAAGACCGCAATTCGTCTCCCAAACACAGAAAACTACAAAGCTATATAACCCAAACTCTTGAATTCAATCAAGAAAAGTACCAAGACCCTGAATTTCATTGTGGATACATGAATAACCAGATGCCAGGTTCAAGTCAGAGGGAACTCTCAAGACTGCATGGCAGTGGCATCGTCTTCGTTGCCATCTTCGTTGAACATATACTGACTCTGATACTCCATCAAATACTGGGTCGATCTCTTCACATCCAAAAACAGATGGTAAACTCGGTTAATGTCTTCCATTTCCACAACCTTTCCCTTCCGCTTCTGGCATGCCAATGCACCAGATGTAATGAGATTGATGGCATATCTCAAGGATGTATCTACTCCAATCTTGGTCAACAAAATTTTTGCCTCTTCGGACATCTCCACTTCTTCTTCTTGGCATCTGATGTCCAGAATCTGGCGAATTTCATCCTCTGTGTAAGGTTGAGTGGAGATGATAAGTAGGCGATCAAGGAGATCAATTGGGATCCCGTGAGGGGATTTGTAATTTGTGCCTCGGATTGTAGTGATTCCTCTGTTGGTGGCAACAACTAATATAGGAGCCATCTCATTCTCTAATGCGCGGTTTAGAAACGAAAAGCATTCAATGTCAAGCATATGCACCTCGTCGATAAACAGGACACCTGGCACAATCTCTGCTTTTCCTTCCTCCCTCCATTCAGCTACCTTCGTGTCAATCTGTTCCCTCACTTCTGCACGGATTTCACCAGTATCGCCAGTAAAGAGGGCCAGAAATCCCTGCGTTCTGAAATTAACAGATGATAATAATGAGTGAACTTAATGGGAACAAAGGAAACAGCAAGTCTAGAGATAAAACACATGGGAAGAAGAACTCCAAACAGAAGCAAGGTTCATACAAAATATTAAATAGGGATATGGAAAATTCATAGAAATGCACGAGTAATTACAGAGGAAAAAAAAATCTTAAATTTTTTTCCCTATCCAATTAAGTACAGGGCCTTCAACTGGCAGATCTCACTTTTCAAAAACATAATCTTGCTCCACTTCATGGTGTTAAAAGCATTGAACCTTAAGTACAGGCAGCAAATTATATTTGCTCTTACACATTTGTTTAATTGCATTGTCCCTCGAATTGTTTCATCTTATGTATGTATTAACAATGTTATGGCAACTATTATGCATTTCAGAACGATAAATCCTACAAATGATGAATGAAATTCATCAGATTTAAGCAGTGTAGGTAGTGATATTAGGCATATAGAGTGCTGAAATAATGATCAGCAGGGACAAAAATCACCCATCTGTTACGCAGATTGGTTAGTGAATGCGAAAAAGCTAAAAATAAGGAAAACCCACACTAAATACTATCCTACAACATTATTTATCCACAGCAATAAGGTAGCTAACTATGAACAAATAAAAGGACATCCTAATTACCATCTCCCAAAGGAAAGTTTACTTTAGAACAAAAATTCTACAAAGTTTAAAGGTTTAAACGGTCCAAGATGTTTCACACAAAACCTTAGCTTGAGCCATTAAGCAACTAGTATGAACTCAAATTTCAAACAGTTGAAGCCACCAAAAAATCATTATTAATACGACCAAAGAAACTATTTAAAAAAAAAAGGAAAAAAGTACTGGGCTCTCCCATAAACAAAGAATTTCAGTGAAACAATAAGGGTCCTTGCTATTGATAACAGCTATGCACATAAAATCACATCAAATTTATTAAATTCTGATAACCTCTATCAATTAGTTGCATTGCAAACTGATATAGTAACAAGACCATTACCTAAGTGCACATTTTTTCTCTTATGTCAATGATGTGTTAAAATGGTGTAATTTGCATGAACAAAAGCCTAGAAAACCTTCAAAATTTCCTATTGGGAAGGCTAAGATAGAAATAGATATTTCCCCCTTTCCAAAAATTTGTGGCGACGGCTTTTGCAATACACCTTCTTTCTCTCTCTTATCCTCCTATTAATCCCCCTCTTCTCATGTTCACACAGAACAACTACCAATCAATACATAATGACTAGGCAAAAAAAAAAAGAAAAAAGAAGAAGGAGGAAGAGGAAAGAAAGAAGGAACACCACATGGTGAGGTAATCAAGTAACCATCGTCCCAGCCAAGGTTTCAGGTTACCAGAAACATGCACCAGCTGGGCCAATTTGCTCATCGCACCATTCGAGCATTTACTGACAAGAACGGCCCCATAAAAAATACATTGCCTTTTCTCCTTATTGTGAGTATTGGAAACAAGCTAGGAGAATTTGTGCTCGTCATCTGTTAAGCCGCAAGAGAGTCCAATCATTTCAGTCAGTGAGGGAAAAAGAGGTTGCCATTATGGCTGAGAAGTTACAATATCTTCCCTGATGCAAGTTTTGCTATTGATAACCACAGTGTGGATAAAATTTAACATCCGACACTCATAACCACAACATTCTAAGTAGCAGCTTCCAAGACAAATATCCTACAACGCTACAGAATTTAAATGTGTTGAAGAAGAAGAATCTTCAAGAGCGAATCAATAATTAGTACTTAATTGTTACATCTGTAATTTGTTAGTAATTAGGTATTGTAAATAGCAAAGATTACGGAGTTAGTTATTTCAGCACTGACTTAATTCTGCATTAGTGTACTATCAAATTTAACATGTAAGTACATTCTCAATGAATAAAGAATTCATTCTAACTCTTATGCTCCAAAAACATCTCTGAGATTCTCGCAAAAAACTCTCCCAGTCCTTTAGATTTTCTCTTCCAAAAATTTCCCACATTTTCTGAGCTTCCAAACTTTATGTAAATGGATTAAGATGTTCACACAAAACCATTGCTTTAGGCTTTAAGAAGAAGCCATATAAACTCAAATATCAATCAGTAGCCACTATAATAAAACTTACAACCAACAACATTATCAATGAAAGTTAGTAATTTTAACATCCTCACGTTTGCTTCAGTTAACATCGTATAACATCAATTTTCTCACTCAAAACCTTAACTTTAGCTTTACAGTAACTAATAACAAAATATAACTTAAAAAAACAAAGGAAATACCTGCTATTGATAACATCAATCTCATGAAGCGTGACGCAGTGGACGACCTCCTTCCGCTTCTGCAACTCCCCGTCGGGGCACTGCACGAACTTCGTCTGCGGTCCCATGGCGTCGTAGTCCCTAGACCTCGAGAACGACCTCCCAAGCTTCGTGATTTTTCCAGAAGCTTTGTCGATTGCTATCACGTCTCCGCTCTGCACCTTCTCCTTCCCCAAGGCCTCGATCATCTTAGCCCCCAAATCGTAAACTGTTTCCATCTCCGTCGTCTTCAAGGTCAGCCTTCCCGTCTTCGAGGCCGCTCCGGCCACTGCCGGCCGGTCGATTTGAACCTCTACTACCTCTCCCTCAATAACCTCCGTCTCTTCCTTGATTCTCACTCCAATGGCCTTCCGAAACGCCTGCATTAGGGCTTCGGTCTTCGACATCTCAAGGGAGAAGAGCTCGCTACCGGCGATCATGGCGAACGGGGTTTCCAAGCCGAGGGACTTCGCCATGCCCATGGCAATGGCGGTTTTGCCCGTACCAGGCTGCCCGGCGAGAAGGACGGCGCGGCCGGCGATCTTACCTTCCTTGATCATCTGAAGGATGACACCGGCGGCCTTGCGAGCGGCCGTCTGGCCGACCATGCCTTCGGAGACGGCGCGGGGCTCGAGGGCGGAGTCGAGGCCAAGGCCGCGGATGTGAGAGTGGGCGCCTATGCGCTCTATTCGGGTCAGGTCTCGGCTCTCCGAGAGCTTTAGCTCCGCCATGGCCGAACTCAAAGTGGTGGTGGTGCAATGATGCAGTGAGAGTTGTGGGGTTAGGGTTCAGGGTTTCAAGTGAACTTCTCTTAGCTTTTGGTGAACAACACTTGAAAGCTGGTTGGCCTTTTATTTTATATTTATGTTTTTTAATGTTTGGTCTATTTTTTAGAGGGGGAAAAAAAAAACTCCATACGCCTTTTATATTTTGTTTACAGATAAATTGATACAACAGCCTTTAATCTTTCGTAAAAATAAACATTTAAAAGGTGTTTAGTAGTTATAATTTAGATTATTTTTTTTAATTATAAATAATGTAAAATTTTTATATATTATAATAACAATAAAAAAATCGTTACAATATAAAACTTTTACATGTAAAATAAAAATAATTTTAACTACGCTGCTAAATATCCTATTGGTCTTCATCTTCTTTTTTTTTATTAAATTAACTTAAATAATTGATTTAGTTGTTAAGAGACTAATTTAACAAACATATGCTAAAAAAAAGTTGTGTGATGTATAAACACTTGAACCCTTTAGTAAGGTCATTTTAGTAAAAGGATTGATATTTTATTTTAAAAGTTAAAAATAAAAAGATGAAAACCAATAAAATAGAACTAAATAATATGGATTAAAATCAACAAAAAGAAGAAGAAAAAAAAAAACAAAACAAAAGTTAATTCCCAAATTCTCTTTATCCTTTCTCTGTTTATGTGCACACAGCTGAAGTTAATCAAATTCATTCCAAAGAAAACAACCCCAAACAATAATTAACAAAACCCAAACAAAAATCATCAAACTAGAATAATCCTTGTTGAGGTGTTGGGTTCCTCGGCCGGAGTTTGACGGGCACCTCGAACGTATTGCCGAGAGGGCCCATGCTCGGGGAGAGGCCCAGCTCAAATTTGCCTCCAGTAAATGAGAGCGTCCCCCAGAAGTCGAACCCGTATCCTCTTGAATAAGAGGGTCTTAGGGCCTATCTTAGGTACCAATCCAACCAAATTGGATGGATTGGTACCTAGGATAGGCCCTAAGACCCTCTGATTCAAGAGGAAACGGGTTCAACTCCTAGGGGACGCGCTCCTTCACTAGAGGCAAATCCGAGTTGGGCCTCTTCCCGAGCATTGGCATTCTCAGCAATATGTTCGAGGTGCCCGCCAGACTCCGACTGGAGAACTCAATACCTCAACACCAAGTTTGAATCCAATAAAAAAAATCAACGAATCAAAACAAAAATCATCCCCAAGTTCAAATTTATTCACAAAAATTAGCAAACCTAAAAAAAAAAAAAAACATCCCCATAATTCAACCCAAAACTATCAAAATATCACAACTCAGATTTAAAATCCAAAACAAGACCTGACTGGACAATGAGGAGCGACAACGCGACAGGCTCGTGGTAATCAACAACGACAAGGGGCGCCATGGTCTGGCAAGGATCAGCGACTACTAGGGCGTGGTGGGCTCGGATAGAGCTCTGTGGCGATGACCTATTTAGGTCTCATGAGCAATTTACCATCAGCAGAGCATCAAATGGGTTTCAAATTTGAACATGAGGCAAAAAGAAAATATTAATTAACAGAACAAAATGCCATAAAATAATCTTCACTCGTATAGGGTGTAAATTGGACGTGCTTAATGCTCGGTCGACTTAGAGAAACTTTGATCTTCTTTTTCTGCTTCTTCTTCTTTTCAGTTAAGCTCTATTAAAAAAATAATAAAAATAATTAAAAAAAGGCCTAGAGAACAAACAAGACAAAATAGGGATTTACAAAATCCAGCTATCTAACATCGATAAAAGAAGAAGCCTTAAACTTTAGTTTGGGAGGGAGAGGAGAGGGCAGAGAATGAGCTGCTGGTTTTATTGTTTGACTTTTTTTCAATAAATTTTCTTTTCTTATGTTTTGATTTGATTAGATTGAAGGACTTTTCTAGATTTGTCATTTTCTTGGTTTGGTTTAGCAAATGAGAGAGATGATACAGAAGGATGAGGAGTTTTTTGCTTTTTTTCGTTTTTTATTAGTTTATTATTTATTTTAAACAAAGTTGATTATTGTGGGTTATTTTGGTCTTTTTGAGGTAAATAGAAGTCATATGAGTGTCATATGACCATTTTTTTAATCTGTCCGTTAAATTGATCAATCAACATTCAAATGTATAAATAGGCAAAACAATCAATTAGGATGCATTTAACATAGAAAAACACTTTGTAATCTATTGGGTAACTGTTAGCACACCAATCTTCCTTAACCAAGAAATCAAACTTTTCATTATAAATATAAGCACATTTGTGCATGATTTAATATTAAAAATAATAATACTCATGCTCATAAAATATATGCTTCCTATGTGCTCATAATTTAATAACGTGTGTTTGCTAAATGCATAAATATGCAATATGCTAATTACTAGCTAATTGTGCCTTAATTGGGCATTACAGGTCATATTATGATCGAACAGATTTTGGTTGGACGGATCTTGGTTAGACAAATCATGGTAGGACAGATTCTGGTCGAATAAATCTTGGTTGGATGGATCCTTATACGACAAATCCGTTTCGACTGATCTTGATAGGACAAATCTTGGTCGAACGGATCCTGGTCAGATCCCAGTCAGACCTTGGTTGGATCTATGATTGGTTTCCATTAGACCTTTATGGATAGTTGATCATATGAGTGGTCTTGGGTGGAAAAAACCCCATAAAAATAGCCCCCCAAGACTTAAATTTTAGGGGTCATCGACATTGAAGTCTTGATGTGGTCAGAAAGTATCTTTCGTGTGTCTTGATTTGGTCTAATTTAGATTCTTAGGCCTCTTTGTTGGTTATGGCTTTCTTTAACCGTGAGGTTTCTTAGTTAGCTGAAAACTTCTTAGGCATTTTGTTCCTCCACCTAATTGGTCGTCGCTAAGACCTGTCTTCTATAGTCGGCAGTAGCCTTCGTGGACATGGTTGGGCTCTTCATCAGATCTAAGGTCTCTTGGTTAGATATAGCCTTTGTAGATTCTTTATCCTGAACCTGGTTAGCCATACCTAGGACCTAGTCTTCTTTGGTTAGCTATAGCCCTCTTGGACTTGGTCGGAGTCTTCGTCTGACCTATGGTCTCTTCGTAGCCTTTTTGGACATTTTAAACTAGACCTAGTCAGAATCTTTGTGGACCTGAGGTCTTTTGGTTTGCCGTAGCCTTTCTTGGACCTTCTTGAACTCTTCATCGAACCTATTATCATACATGATCAGACTCTTAGTCAGACATGGTGGAGCTTTGGTTGGACTTGTGGTTGGATCTATGGTTAGACTTCTAGTTGGACCTGGTGGACCTAGTGGTTGGACTCTTTGTTAGACCTGTGGTCAAATTTGGTTAGACCCAGTCAACTTGATGGACCAAGTTGGACTTGGTTGGACTTTTCGTCGAACCTATGGTTAGATTTATGCATACTTCTAATTGGACCTAGTGGAGTTGATTGGACCTGGTAGACTTGGTTAGACTTGGTTAGACTTTTTGTTGGATCTATGGACTCCTAGTTACAGATAGCCTTTTTAGACATTTGGTTTTATACCTGGTCAGACTCTTCGTCGGACCCAAGGTTTCCTAGTTTACTATAGCTTCTCTTGGACTTGGTCGGACTTTTTGTCAAACCTAAGGTCTTTTCATTTGTCATAGCCTTTTTAGACATTTGGTTTTGGACCTGGTTGAACTCTTCTTGGAGACCTAAGGTCTCTTAGTTGGCTATTGCCTTTTTGAACATTTGGTCTTGGACCTAGTCAGACTCTTCATCAGACCTGAGGTCTCTTGGTTGGCAGTAGCATTTCTTGGACTTAGTCAAACTCTTTGTTGGACCTAAGGTCTCTTGGTAGGCCAAAGCTTTTTTAGACATTTGATTCTGGACCTCGTCGAACTCTTTGTTGGACCTGAGGTCTTCTGATTGGCCGTAGCCTTTCTTAGACTAATCAGACTCTTTATCAGACTTAGGGTATCTTGTTTGGTTGTAACCTTTGATCACATTTGGTCTTGGACTTGGTTAGACTCTTCATAGAACTCGAGGTCTCCTGGTTGGCTATAGACTTTTCTTGGACCTAGTCAGACCTTTTGTCGAACCTCAGGTCTCTTCGTAGCCTTTTTAGACATTTGATTCTAGACCTAGTTAAACTCTTTGTTAGACCTAGTCATCATTCCTATTGTTAGACTCTTAGTCATACTTGGTGGACCTAGTCAAACTTGGTTGTACTTTTTATTGTACTTGGTCTACTAATGGACTTAGTCAAACATGGATAGACTCTAAGTTAAACCCATGTTTCGAGTCTCAATTAGTTAGATGACCTTCTAGTCCATTGGTCCTTTGACCTTTCTGGTGATGGTTGAAGGGATAGATAATGTGGTTGGGAAAGTGTATAGCCCTCCTTTTAGTGCTAAAATATTGATACCTTTGATTGGCACAACATATGTGTAGGGATACACAGTGGTCGAGTTTCCTGTTAAGATGGTGTCATGATCTTAGGAGAAGAAAGATTGCCCAATGAAGGGTTAAGATGGTGCCATGCAATAGTTTTTGAGTATGATCGACTCCTATGTAAAGAAGCATTACTGCATCAGACAGGGATAATTTGGTCAGTGTCCGACCACCTTGCTAGTTCCATAGAGCTATTCGTCATGGTTGTTTTGGCCTTGTTGGACAGATCCTGATCGAATAAATGCTAGTCATATTGATCTTCGTAGGATGTATCCTACTTGGATGAACCTACCAGGACAGATATTGTTTGGACGAATCTTGATAGGAGATCTTGGTGGGATTGATCCTAGTTGGACCCTAATCAAAGACCTATGATTAGAACTCAGTCAGACCTTTGTGCATAGTCGTTGGTGGTTTTTAAATTGTGAAAAATCTCCCCACAATATGGTTGGTTGGTTGGTTTGTTGCCTCAAGGCCAAAACAAACCATTTTTCATCCACTTTCGCTGCCTCAAGTTCAGATCCCTCTAAGTGAACAGATACTTTAAACTCTTGTGGTCGGAGAAAACCTAAAATGTCGCCCTGTATAGATAACATCTCTAGATCTTTAGTGCATGAATTACTACTGTAAGCTCCAAGTCGTGAGTATGATAATTTCGCTCGTGAGGTCATAGCTATCTCGATCCATATGCCACCACGCGTCTATGTTGCATCAACACACACCCAAGTTTGTGTCCTGAAGCATCCGTGTAAACTTCGTACGACTCATCACTATTCGGGATAATCAACATTGGAGCTGTGGTCAACAGATTCTTTAACTCTTGGAAAGCGAACTCACATTCCTCATCCTATTCGAATATAACATTCTTCCTAATTAGTCTCGTCAACGAAGCTATTATCTTTGAGAAGTCCTTTACAAATTTCCTGTAGTATCCTGCGAGTCCCAAGAAACTATGAATCTTTGCCACATTTCTCGATTGTTCTTACTCTACTATGGCTTCTACCTAAGAAGGATCCACTAAAATGCCTTATTTGGAGATGATATGTCCTAAAAACCTAATCTCGGTCAACCAAAATTCACACTTTTTCTTCTTGGCATACAGTTGGTGTTCCCATAGTGTCCGAAGTATAATCTTGAGGTGTTGCTCGTGCTCTTTCCAAGTCTTAGAGTAGATCAAGATATCATCGATGAACACGATCATGAACTGATCCAAATAAAGCATGAAAATCTAGTTCATTAGGTCCATGAAAGCTGCAAGAGCATTTGTCAATCCAAATGGCATCACCAGAAACTCAAAGTGTCCATACCAGGTCTTGAAAGCTGTTTTGGGAATGTCTTCTTCCTTAATCCTGAGCTGGTGGTATCTCGACCGTAAATCTATCTTGGAGAAGTACCATGAACCTCCCAACTGCTTGAATAACTCATCAATCCTGGGCTAAGGATACTTCTTCTCACAGTGACCCGATTTAGCTACTGGTAGTCTATGCACAACCTGAGGGTTCCATCAAGCTTTTGGCAAACAAAACCGGTGCACCCCACGACGATGTGCTGTTCCAAATATGCCCTTTGTCAGCAAGCTTCTGAAGTTGCTTTCTCAACTCTTTAATTTCTACCGGTGCCATCCAATAGATGCTACAGAAATCAGAGCCATTCCCGAAAGTAACTCAATACCAAACTCAATTTTTCAATGCGGCGGCAACTGATATTGCATCATATCCATCTATGCATTTCTATAGTTATTAAAATCTCATTTTACCAAGTATATTCATTTACATTTATTATGCGGTTCATTATAAAAATCACCTCATTCTACTCTTTATGAAAACAACTAATAAAAATCTTTTTCAATCGTTTATTGAAAATATTTTGAGAGAAATCATTTTGGGGCAAAAAATCTTTTAAAAACTTGGCTACCAAGGAAAAGGGTAGAAGTCCTACCTCAATACTTGGTACTGCAACTGAGCATCGCAGTCCCGCTCCGCCATATGTTAGCTCTACCAAACCACGAACAACCTAAATACAAACTAGGTTCATCAATATCTAACTTAAAATAATCTATGTTGCTTAGCTATCGCATGGTGTTCTATTGTGCTATTTATGTATGTAAAATCATATTATAAGGTCAAAATCTCAATCTGGGATTAAAATAGGAAAAATGGGTGAAAAATAATAAATTTTTACAAAGTCTGGTCGGCCTGCCGGTTTCCCTAGTCTGGCCTGCTGATCATTTAGGTCTGGCTTACCGAGCCCGCTATGAGTCCAGCCTACAGATGATATGAATTTGGCCTGCCGAACTCATAAATCCGGCCTATCGAATTGAAAAAATTCTAGAAATTTTGAGACTTAGGGCTCGGCCTCCTCGAGCCCAAATCCTCATTTTGAAGCTATTTTCTCAATTCCCAGGCATATAAAACATTCATACATGATAGAAAAATATAGTAGAACACCTTTAAACTAATTTAAACAAGATTTACATAGAAAATTTCAATTAAATCTGAAAATGGGAAAATAGATGAAAAATAGAAAAACTTGATTTAAATCTATTTTTCATCAAACCAAGCCTAGATTCTAGATGATTTGAGTTCTACTAACTTAGATTTAAGGTTTTCTAAGCTCAAAGAAGCTCGGGTTTCAAAATACTAGGAAAATAGAAAAATTGGAAAAGTTTGAAATTTAGAAAACGACCCTTGAATTAGACGTTTTTGAGGAAGATTTGGAGCTTGAATCATCGTTCCTTAGCTTCAATGAGGCAAGAGGAAGACTTGGGCTTGAAGTTTTTTGAATCAAAATTTGAGAGAGAAGGGAGAGAGAGAGTGGTAGCGAGTGAGAGGAAAAGAAAGAGAGAGAAAGAGAGCTGAGAGAGACAGAACAAGAGTGAGGAAGAAAGAGGGAGAGAGATGAAATAAATAGAAAGAAAGAGAGAAAACCATATGTAGTGCACAGGTTTCAAACGGAACGTGTTTGATATTTGACAAATTGTTTTATTTTAAAATTCAAAATAACAAATAAAAATAATCAAGAGTAATTAAAAATGATTAAAATAATTATAAATAACATTAATTTAAAAATATCACAAAATAGTTAAATTAAGTTTCAAAATACATCATGGTACACTAATTCACTATTTTATACACTAATAATACTTAATAAATTTCGGGGCGTTACACAATCTCCATAGTCTTTTTGGGTGTCAAATAGAATGATCACTCTAACCTTCAACAATAGGCATTTTAGGTTCATGGTCATCGCAACGATCATGATTAGAATACAACTATGCATCAAGAGCAGCCTCCTGATCAGAGAATGACCATTCATGAGCAGTTACCCTCCGTTCACAACAGACCATCCATAAGGAGAAGCCGCTCCTTAAGGATCAAGCGACACACAAACTTTTATAATTATTTTTTGTAAAATTTCAAATAATGTTCTTTATAATCTTATAATTTTGTGACAGATATTCATCAAAGTTTTCTTACCATATTGACACTATCGTAAGCCATTATGCTCCTTTCCAATATAGAGGATGGGGTTGATCAATTCCCAAGGATAAGCACGAAGAATGTATTAATCGTTTGAAGGTGCGTTGCTCTGTTTTATCATTTATCATAGCTATTATATTTTGTCCGAAAAATAATCTGCCCACTCTATTTTAGCAAAAGCTTTTCGACGTGGACTAAGAAAAAAAAATTCCACATATGAGAGCAATTATGGATACCACCTTTTTTGAATGCTTCAAAGGGCGTCGACATGTGTGTTACTTAAGATACAAGCATTTCCTTAAGAAATGGTGGAATCCGTAAGAGCATAGACTGAATGCCTATATTAGGGATGAAGATAAAAACTGGGTGTGTTAAAATTGCATTAAAAACGATGAATGGAAGATAAATAAGATTCTTAATTTCAAGGTTTTTTTTAATGAACGAGGGAAGTAAAAAACTTCAAAAAAATACAAGATATCCCAACTAAATCGGCACCTTATATAGATTTTATCTCGAGCAAAACCTCTACACAAATTAATTAAAAGAAAAGAAAATGAAAGTATGTAATCACGGAAAAAAAAAAAAGTCCAAAGACTTATACAAGCCAAAAACTGGTGTTGAAAGGTCAAGTCGAAACTTTTTCTTTGAAACCCAACTTTGAAAATAGGGCTTATTAAAAACCTTGCCATTAAAACCCAAAAGAAAAAAAGCCCCGCAAGAGAAAAAAAGTGCCCATACTTGCAAAGTTTAGAAAACATCAATCCACAGATCTAAAATTCGACAAGGATAACATATCCTGTTAAACAAAGAAGCACAAAACTCTAGAACATTAAACCACCAAGAATGATGGTGACCAAAAGTGTATCCAACGAACTTATTTGCCACTTAATTTCCTTCCCAAAAAATATGAGAAACCTTTAACCAAACGGAATTCAAATATAGGAGAGCGTTCTCCAATTTAGATCTTATCCTCTAAGGAACTTCTAATTAAAATTTTCTTTTGAAGAAGCTGAACAACATGTAATGAGTCGCTCTCAATGTATAGAAAATTCCAGCCAAACTGTTTGGCATAGTGAATCGCATGAATAATCCCACATAATTCATCCTCAAAAGCATGCAACACACCTAGAGGAACTGAGAAACACCCCTTGTAAAAGCCCCTGTACGACCGAAAAACTCCAACACAAGTCGTAGGCCCCGAATTTCCATTAGCAACCGTATCAGTATCAGTCTTAAACCAACCAGGCACTGCCGGCTGCCGGATGACCTCGATAATTTTTGGATTTTCGATGTCTTCTAGGACTTTGGAATTTACTCAAACTACGTCATCCACAATATTATTCATCGTTCCTGAATCCAATGCATTTGCATCCAAAATACAAGAATAAATCATAGCGAATAAATCATAGCCTAAGCACTCTGCCAATGAGTGTTAAAGCCCCAGAAAATCTTATTGTTTCGAATTTTATATATAATTCAAAATGTAGACATAATGCCTGCCGACCACGTAAGCCAAATTTGTTTACTGCATTCACCTTAAGAGCCGCTGCAATAATAGATTTAACATCAGAAGATTTATTGAGTCTAAGATTGAAAACCTACTCCAAATGACCCCATAAAATAGAAGAATCTGAACAATGAAGGAATAAATGAGTTAAAGTTTCTTCATTCCTATTACAAAGCAGCATACCGATGGAAAAGCAAAACTGGATTTTTTCAGAGCATCGTCAGCAACAATTATTCCATGAATAAGTTTTCAAACATGAAGAGAAATTCTTGGTTGAATGTTATTACACCAGATACGATCCCATGACACAATAGAGGCCCCAGGGCGAACATTATAAAAAAAAATTTCTTCGTGGAGGGGAGAACTTTATTGCATAAAGTCCATATAACAGCATCATGTTGCTTGGAGAGATTACTACATGCAAGATATTATCAGAGATTGTAGGAAAAGCCCTTGTAAAACGTAAAGAAAGAACCCAATGCCCATAAAAAATGAAATCACTCACAGTAACCTCAAGAGAGACGTTGTCTGGAATGTGAATTTTACCAGAAATAGTATAACCATTTTAATTATCATGACAAAAATTAGCCTTAGAATTTGCGTAGACCATCCAGAGGACTTCATGAAGAAGAATGGAATGATGATGCCAGATTGCTGGCCAAACAAAAGAACTGGAAGGATTATTAGCAGTCCTGGAGAATTCCCGGATATATTTACTCCTCTTATAGCAGAAAGCGAACCACTACGACTGCATGAGATTCCAAGCAGTCTTCTTAACAAGGCTTGCATTTATGGCTTCGAGAGTATGGATACCCAAACCACTTTCAGACAACACTTTGACCAGGCAACAGAAATGAACTTCTTTTTATCAATACTTCGAGTTTAGCTTCTCCCAGAGGTTTGCAAGTCTATGAGGAGGCTGGCTGGCCGCTTATAAATCATAAAAGAATGATTAAGAGCATTGGTGGTGATAGAATTAATCAGAGTTTGTCTACCAACCATAGAAAGTGTATCCCCTTTCACGTTAGAGGGGATAAGACCTGTTCCAAAAAATTACGAAACCACCGATATAACATCATTTCTTATGATATGCCAACATTTTTAGTAAAACGACCCTCCAAATCCGATAGGCCCAGGAGCACTGTTAGGGTCCAAGTCGAAAACCACCTCTTTAATATGTTCACATGAAAGAATTGCAATGAGCATGAAGTTCCTCATTATTAACACTATTAGGAATAATACTCTAAAAAAAATTCCAAGTTAGCATCCTCAGAAACACCGGAGGAGATTTTCGTAAAATTGGACAATATGATTCTTATCATGAACAACTTGACCATCGATGGACAAAACAGACATAGTAGATTTGGCTTTTCGAGCACGCAATAGAGCATGATAGTACGCAGAATTTCGCAAGAATTTTTCCTGCATTAAAATACTCATTCCAAATTAGCATTTGCAAGAAATGTGAATGATGATATATATATTTTGAACTGAGAAATGCGTGGATTTTGAAAAAAATCTTATTTGCCGGATTGTGAGTTCTTAAATCTTTAGGATAGTTGAAAATATAGGGCAAATGCTGTTGAAACTTTTGTATCTCAATATCTTTTCTTAATTCTACAGAATAAGTCAATTTTTGGCGCATAAAAATGACCTAAACTAACAAACAATCTTGTAGGTGCATGGCTCAAAATTACTAGTTCAACGTTTCGGAAGTTAGGCGATAGCTCTTCTAGAGGGTCAACACAAAGAGCCTTAGTAATCAAATTGTCTTGGACTTTCCTTGCAGAAACTTTTGGTGACCACATTTACTATATTTTGCGACCAATAGTTTTGTTGTAGTAACACACTAGGTATAAATTTTAATTAAGAATACCGTCAAAAGTCTAGTGGTGGAGAATACTTGAAAAGCTACCTGTGTTCATTGGCAAGTTCAAAGGATGCTATTATTCTGAAGATTATGAGCAGAGTCTTTAAGAACCAAGTTTCGACATTATAGTTTCAATTGCTACAATGTAAAGCTTTAACATGTTATGTTTCAGTTTCAACTTGATTCCGTTTTATATTGTAGCATGTTTTTACTTTATAGTATGTGAAGGCTTTATATTATAGCAATTAAAACTTTTGGTCTTCAACCTTGGTTTCAAAACACTCTTGAAAAGAAGTTTGAGGGAGAATATATTTTATTGAGGTAACTTTCTGATCACACAAATTATTCATATAATTTTTTCCTTTGCTGCAGTATTTTTTTAATTCTTTTTTCGAGATTCTCTTTTCATGTAAATGCCTATTTTGGGATTTTTTTTCCCAATATTTTCCACTTCTCATCAGTTGTGTAAATTAAATTTTACACAACTGCATCCTTATCCTGATTTGAAATTCAAAATAAGAAACTAAAATACACATCCAAAGATATTTCAAATTAAAATGGAGAGGAAACAGATATATTTTTAAGCAATTTCATTCAAAGCATTAAAATAAATAAAGTACTAACATAACCCATAAGGTGAAGCACAAACCGACCAAAAGATAAATACCACAATTGTTAACAAATTAAAAGCAAACTGAAACCACATTCTCATATAAATCTTTAAATAAATGTTACAAGTACTCAAAGTGGTGCTTGAGAGATCCATGTTTTGAACATGGCAAAGTATTCTTTAGGCCGGTACTCAGGAGTTGTATGTCCACCACCCTATAACACGATGCACACAATTTTTTTAAGTCAATACATTACTAAAAAAACTGAATTTTTGGTTATAATTGTTTTTAATCACAATAAATGAATGTTGCGACTAACATGTATTTAGCCACAACCTAAATTAGATTTTTTTGTAAACTAAAATTTTTAACCAAAAAGTTTTTAATCACGGATGTTTTGATGACTAAAAACTTTGTGCCTAAAAGTTCATCATAATAAAAAATTCAATCAAAGTGTGATTAAATGTCTATTTGTTGCCTATTAGTCATAAAAAAATATCCTGACTAAAAATTTTGTAAGAAATTTTTTTGAGAAAAAGTCAAGTTCTTTTTATAGTGATATATAGTATATGTGCATGTATATATATACACATATATGCGAGTGTGGGTCCGTGTGTTTTTTCCGTAATTTTTCATATTTTTAGTCCCTCCTCCTTTGTAAACCTTCTAATATTGAAATTAATGTGTTACATATATATATATATATATATATATATATATATATATGTTAGCTTATTACAACAATTTTTAGTACGAGGGAAAAAATTCTTGCCTTAACGGTGGCGAAAGTAACGCCCTTTGAATATTTAGTTACATATCTGCATACAAACAAAAGTCGAATAGTAATTATGTATTATCAAAATAGATGCAAAATATAACTCTAATGTGGAGTCGAAGGATGAACTCTTTGCCTACGCTGCAATTTGGTCATCAACCAGCCATGGCCTCCACGGCTCAACGATGGGAATATTCAGAGACTTGATCCATGCTTGGGTTCCAATGTAAGGGACCATCAAGTCATGATCTCCACTATAAAAAGAGAATCCCATTTCCTTAAAGATCTCATAATAGAAAGTTTGTTCAACTAGGTTGATTTTAGTCCCCGTCTTTGGAATGTTGACGCAAAGTATCTATCTAAGTGGAAATTTTTACCAACACATCTTGAACTTTTCATGATTTGTACGTTGTATAACCGGACTCTGAATGTGATAATTCTCAGGCAACGCAGTCAAATCTACTAAACGCGTTGATTAATAAGTAACAACTGGAAAACCAACTACCAAGTTTGAAAAGTTCTAGAGTTCATATTACCAACAACTGAAAAGTTTCACTAGCATTGTACATAAATGATGCATCATTTTTATTCAGATCTGCCGGTTAGATATTAAACAAAAATTAAAACTGATAATCACAATGTAGATTTTCAATATCTAAAAAAAAAGTCGGAAGCCCAAGTTACTTATTAACGCAGAGAAGATCTTTCTTGGGGGCGAAAAAAAACCACATTTTTTATAAGATGCATAGGCAAACCTGTATACCAGAGCCCGATAGCCTCGCGAGTGGAGACGTCGATGATAGCGAACAACGCTTTCGACTGGTTGCATGTAAGGTATGTTATCGGGGCATCTTATCCATGTCTTCAGAGTTTCCTGGTTCATTATTTTCACAAAGTTAGAGAAAAAACCCAGGATAATATTTTTGGTGGTTTCTTCCTTAGATTGCTCAAAGAAATTTGCTCTTACTTTTTGAACATGAAGTGCCCTTTGAACGGCTTCATCATTTGCCCATAAATGGATCGGCAGGGTACCGTAACACTTCGAAAGGATTCGATCAATGTTCAGTTACCAAAATGTCTCTAGACTTTTTTTTAGTGTCAAAATTGAATTAAAGAGAGCAGAATATCGGGTTTACCCTACTGCCAAAATCAGGAAAATCATGTGATGGCTTCTCTAGGAGGGATTTCTGGTTGATAAATTCTGTCTTCCCATTTGCAGTAACGAATGGATTGCACTTGGGCTCCAAGATATGTCCGTAGTTTAAATTTCCAGTGCACTTTGGAAATAGAGGCAAAAACATTAAGTAATATGATTTAAGCCACAAATTAAGAAAAAATTACAAACAAGTATTCAAAATGAGGGAAAGGTATTCCTACATGTAAGATTGCTTTTAGATTGTTGGCACATGGCGTATTCTTGTCGTATTTTCCTCTGTACTCTCCTTTGCAATTCTTCTTCACTAACTGAGATCAATGAACCAACTACTTCAAATTTTGGACAAATGTTTTAGAAATTTTACCAAATGCTAATGCATTTCTTTTGAAGATAACATATGCACCTATTACATTTGCCCCTAGAATATTCAAAATGCATTAATTCCTTCACTCTATCCTTTCTAAAAGAATTATTTAAAATTTTCATCCAATTCTATCAAAATATTAAATCTTACAACAAGCTATGGAACTTGACGTAGAAATGCCCCTTATCCGTCTATACTCGTTGTCATTTTAGGACAAAATATTTCGACAATGATTGAGGTTGAAGTTTCTTCCTATATAATAAATACCCGTAACTATTTCAAGCGTATTTCTGAATTTTTTTTTATCCCCACCAAAATATTTATAGGCTGCATTGTAAAAGGCTCCCATACGTGTTAGGTACTTGTTTAAGAATTTTACCCTCAAATGTGCTTCCAAGTAATGTACAATCATTGTAGGAGTAAAACTCAATCACCAACTCAAAACCCTAACTTGTGTCTCTTTCTTTATAAACTTTGGACTGAAAGAGAGATGAATGAAGGAATTTAGAAAAGAGAGAATTTAGAGAGAGTAATAAAATCAAGAAAAGAAAAAGATTTACTAGAGAGGTGGAAATAGAATCACACTAGAGTGAAGAAGGATTTCTAGGAACAAAACTAAGAATCCATATTCATTCATCGATCAACTCTAAACAGAATTAGAATTATTATTGTATTTTTAGAGATTTATACAAAATAAGCTTAACTAATTTTGAACCTTCCTAATTAATGAATATATATCTAAATAAATCGTAAAAGATAAATATAGCCGAAGTTTAAAATATTAGTATTATGTACCCCTATGGCATTTTTAACACTTTTACATAGAACAAATAGGAGGTAAAGAACTGTAGACTTTGAGTTTGCGGGATGATGAGACAAGATTTATAGTTTTAGGGCAATTGGAGAGAGGGGGAACATGTTTTTGAAAACTTCAATGAGAGAGAATAAATCATTTTGTAGTTTCAGGAGCAATTGCAACAAGTGATTGGAATGAAAGGAAAAATTAATATTTGTCATAAGCTTTCATCGACAAAACTCTGTAATCTGTCGTTAATGGTTTCATAAAGAAAACCAAAAAAAAAGCAAAAAACCAAAAAACAAAATCAATAATCTTACCTTATAGAGTTCATCTGATAGATGTCCTATACGGTGAGCAAATGTAATATTTCAATCCCGGTCAATATCTAGATCTGTGAGCAGATTTTCTGCCGAATAACCCTGGAGATAAAGGTTTTAATTTGAGCATGATCTATATAACAAAATTTGCTATCACAGTAATTGATATCGTAAGTATAAATGTACCTGAAAATTAAACTTTGGTGTGTGGTTGGCTTCAATACCTGGAGCATTATAACAAGGATTGTTATCTCGTATCTTACTTGCAGGCCCTAAATTAATGTGTTCATTCTAGGGTTAATTTGTCATTACTCTTTGCTATTTCTTCAGCAACAATAGGGATTATAACGCCACCATATGATTGACCAGCTAAATAGAGTGGATTGGAGATGAACTTGGGGTGTGCAATTAACCACTGCCAAACCAATCAAGAACATATACAGGGGAGAAAAAAAAAAGGTAAATCAGGTGTCATGAGCGAATAGATTAGTTCTTGATTTAGTTAACATTTACTGCAACACCTGGTAATTTTACATAATGCTTTTTTTTTTTTTTCAATAGATACAAATAGAAACACTTGTTCACCTTTTTTAGAAAATTAAAAATTTGATGGGCAAGCAGAAGGCCAGCTCCTTGAATATGAAAATCCAGAACCAGCAGGTGCATCTATAAAAATTATGCTGGCAACCTATAATAATAATTTGATTTCTCACAAAATATACGTACTACAAGAAAAACAGGACCTGGATATATTACAACCAAAAAAACCACGGTATAAATTGACTTTCGCATACCTTTGTCCATGAGTTTGGATTCAGCGCCAACGTCGGTAAGCTGCCATTGTACTCAACCATGTTAAACTGAACCCGACCTACAAAAAGAGAAGGTAGACTCCCCGAGCTGTCGTTACTTAACTTTCTAATTAGAAAAAGAAAGAAAGTCTCCATATTTGGTGGAAAATTATGTTTGTGACGTGAAAAAACGACATTAAATTTTTAATTTAAATTTGCTTTGGTATTTAGGATTATTCAAACAAATAAATAAATGTAGTAACCGATAGCAATCAAGTGGCATCGACCGAAGCTGTCAGAAAAAACCAGACCAACACCTTCGATCAGCGAACCGAACCACAAAAATGCCTCTCAATCTCAGTCTACTGTTGGTTCTGAGACTTCTTTGTCCATCTCCAATTGACACCTTAGATTTTTTTTTTTTTCCTTCTTTTCCTATCGTAATTAGCTGCAGTCCCGGCTCTCAAGTTTCAATCAAGTCTAAATCATGAAAATATAGAAGATTTGGTTTTCTTAAATCCCCACTGTCTCTTATATAAGTCTGTCATAAAAGTTGAGATTTACCTATCTCGAAAGCAGGCGCAGAGAGTCCAGAGCAAAAGGGCCCACCAGTGAACCAGAATATTAGAGGATCATCTCTTGGGTTCCTTTCAGACTCAACAAAATAATGGAAAAATTGAACATCTTCCTTCTCATCCACTGCTATGTATCTGCCAAAATTAAAGGTAGTCATTAAACTAGTAACATGTTATGTGACTAGATATTACCGAAAACTTAATAAGGAAATAAAAGGAATATGAAAGCACAAAAATTTAAGATGGTTTGCAATATACTTACGTGCACGGACCAGTAAAAAAAGAGAATTTTCAATTGAGGAGAATAAAGGGGCTTCATAGACATACTTTTTACAATCACAAAATTATGTAAGTTATTTTTTAGTGTGAAAATAAATATAATTAAAGTCAAAACACTAATAAAAGGGTGATAACATATAAACTAAGGAGGATGCGGGAAATAGTAATTTTGGGAGGCTTGATTAAAATTAATATCAGATTATAAGAAAAGGTTTAGCAAATAACAAATTAAAATAATTAGATATTTTCTCATCACTAAAATGCTGAAAATACCCTTCTTTTTCCTTTTTTTTTTTCCCTTCCTCTCTTCCCTCCCTGCTATCACCTCTCTCTCATCTCTCACCTTTCCCTTCCTCTCTTCGTTCTTTCTCTCTCCCCACTCGTTCTCTTTCTCCTCCCATCATTGCCACGCCATCACAAGCGATCTTTCCAGAGGAGAACCGAGCTTTCCTATTCATATCCCAGGGTCATTGTCGTTGCTGTCATTTCCTGATATCGAAATTCAAGCTCTTCCGTTCATCGCCCGTTGTCAAGATCAAAGGTCGCTTGTCATCGATGTCAAAGCTATGATCTTATTTGTCACCCATCATCATCATCATTGTCCATCGCCAAAGATAAATGGAGGGAGAGAATACTGGGCAGAGAGAGTCCTTTTTAGAGATAGAAAAATGAGAGAGGAGAAAATAGTATAGGTAATATCGAAGGTTTTTTGGTGCACAATTTTTGATTTACGCGGTTGAATTAATATATGACATTTGCTAGAATTTTAAAGCACGTTTAACAATTACTCACAACATTTTAGTGAATTTTGACATTTCCAAAAATTTTTGCATAAAATATTGACCATAAATTTCTATCGGGCCTAACTACTACAATAATTATTTAGCCAATATAACGTTAGGATCGGTGCCCTAAGGTATAAAAACTTTAGTTGTATTTGTGACATTTGTGGTGAAATATATAATAATGTGAATAATACGTATATTAATAACGGTCCTCATATAACATCATATTAATGATTGTATATTAATAAATATGTGATCTATGACTTAGAGAACCAAATCTTAGAATTGAGCATATATGAAGTTTATATGCAGAGAAGATTCAATTTGGAGATTAATAGCTTAAATTATATCGTCGCAGTCTATGTATAAAGCTAAACACTTTATACATGCTAAGGCTATAATAGGGATCTATGTCCAATTAGGGATACAGCTTATCTTGGTCGTTAGAGTGAAATGACTCTATAGTACACACTTTTGTGGTAGACCAAATGGTGGTCGCACATCGGACTGGACCTAAAGTTGAATTGATTTAATAATAATAATTTATTCTATTTAACTTAAATCAATTCTCTTTGATAATCATTTATATGCTGTCTCAATCCTGAAGTGGATTCATGACTCTATGTTTGTAGTTTGTATTATTTGATATACTAAAGACAGGAGTTCCGATGAAGAAAGGCTTTATTGTTGGTATGTTGGACCTACAACCGATATTCGATTAGAGCATAATCTACAGATATAGAATCCATAGCTCTCTAACTAAGAGTCAATATTATCCTTTTAAAGACATTATTTAGGTATTGAAAGATATAACGAGGCCTCAACCATCTAAATACATATAATAACCAAATGATATTCCTTTTGTTTATGTTGAAAAAGGAATGAATTTTCCAATGGTGAAATAATGGAGCTTTGAGATGAAATAATTAGAAGGTAAAATGAAACCAAGTTCTTCATCCGATTATGGATAACCTATTAGGATATAAATAATATGAGAAATCATGGACAAGACTTAAAATATAGGAGTCTCACAATTCAGTACATTATCAAAAGTGCAACTTCGAGTCTATAGTAAAGAAAGACACTAACATAAATAATTAAATAGATAATTAATTGAGGATTAATTTATCTGTTATTATTATAGCTTAATAATATATGTGCATCAGGTCCAAATACTAGATCACGAATTCCTTTATGACAGATCGGGCAAGTTCAAATTACCACAGATAAGATAGAAGTATACAAGAATCAGGCCGTCGAGCCTGATGGGACGTCTAGGCCTCAATCCAATCAGACTGCTAGTGGGGGCAGGCCTACTAGGGGAATGGCACTTGCATCTGTAAATATTGAAGAGTTAATTATTTAATCGATTTAGCAAAATAATTATTTAAATTGGTAATTGGGGTTTTGGATAATTAATTATTTAAATTTTGTATTTGAATGATTGATTTAAATCCTAGTTGAATTTGAATTATGGATAAAGAATAAAAATATTCATCATATTTAAACTAGATAATTATCTTGGATAATTGAATTCTAATTTAAATAGGAATTGTTTAAATTGGAGTTATCTGGATGATGCAGATAATCACAAATCCTACAATCGGTGGCATTGAGGATTCAAAATTATGGTGAGTTGGTATCATTGGCCTTGTCAGTGGAGAGCAATTACAACACCTATTATGAGAACTGGACGAGGACTTCCAAAGGACTTCAAAGGAGCAACAGGAGGGATAATAACAACCATCAAGCTTAGGGGAGGAATCAACACGGTAATGCTGATAGTGGGAGTAGCAATTCATCTAGTAGTAGACGAAGAGGCCCTTACAACTTCCATTGTTACTTTTACCAACAATCAGGACACATCAAGAGGAACAGCCCAATCAGAAATGCTCAAAAATTTTCTCAAGTTGGAGAGGGAGCAAGCCATCAACCCTAACCTTAATCGTTCACTCAGCCTCAACCTCAACAAATTTCGCAACTGCAGTTCCACTAGTTTTCTCCATAGCAGACACCCTATCCAGCACTGGGTTATTAGCCAAAAAATTTTCAAAGGAATGTCCCGTAGTATAGAGCACCCAGCACAGCAAGTGTATAGTCTCCTCTATTGCAACTGTATCGACCGATGAATCCTAGACCTACCAATGCTAACAATGGAAAAGAAAAGACTCCAGCTCAAGTTCACACCATGACTTCAGGGAGTTTAGATGTTTAGATCAGTAATACGGTAGTTGACAGTGCGGTTATGGTTTCCCAATCCCTACCTCATGCTTTATTTAATGCCAGTGCCACTTATTCTCTCATTTCGAGTTTATTTATACATGCCTTGGGATTAAAAATATATTCTCTCATTTCGAGTTCATTTGTATATGCCTTAGGATTAGAAATAAAGGAATTTGATAAACCTTTGATAATTACCTCACCTTTGGGGCGAGTGTATGTAAACTGTATATGCAAGTCTTATAAGATCCTAATGAAGGGTGAGATTTTAAAAAGTGATTTGATTGTAATCCCTATGAGTTCCTATGATGAAATCTTAGGAATAAACTAGTTATCCAAATATAATGTCATTGTCGATTGTCACCTTAGAAAGGTAACCTTAGTGACCGATAGGGGGACTATGATTACTTACCAGGGTAATAGTGATCGAGTGATGAGTGAGCGACTCATGATGACATGTTTCAGAGGACGAAGAAATCTAACTTGTTATGCTCTCCTTCTAGACCTAGAGGAAGAATCTAGGACAACAGGAAGAGACACAGTGATACCAATGGTCAATGACTTCGATTATTTTTCCCCAACTAGTTACCTAGATTACCTCGCACCGGGAGATTGAGTTTGGTATTGAGTTACTCCCCATGCCCGCTCTGATTTTTGTAGCACTGTACCAAATGACATCAACAAAAATGAAGAAGAAGCAACTTTAAGAACTTGTAGATAAGGGGTATATTCAAAATAATACGTCATCTAGGGTGTACCAGTTTTGTTTGCCAAGAAACATAATGGTACTCTCTGACTGTGTATTGATTATTAGCAACTGAATCAGGTCATAGTGACAAATAAGTATCTGTTACCAAGAATTGATGAGTTATTTTATCAGTTAGGGGGCTCTCGATATATCTCGAAAATAGATTTATGATTTGGATATCATCAGCTTAGAACCAAGGAAGAAGATATCCCCAAGACAGCTTTTAGGACTAGGTATGGACATTTTGAGTTTCTTGTGATGCTATTTGGGTTGACGAATGCTCTTGCAACTTTCATGGATCTAATGAATAGGATTTTCAAGCCTTATTTAGATCAGTTTATGATCGTATTGATTGATAACATACTAATCTACTTTAAGAACTGAGAAGAACATGCGTAACATCTAAGGAACATACTTCAGACTCTACGAGAGCACCAACTGTATCCCAAAAAGAAAAAGTGTGAATTTTGGTTGACCAAGGTTAAGTTTTTGGGAGACGTCATGTCAGAGCAAGGTATCTCAGTGAACCCTTCCAAGATCGAGGCAATAGTGCAATGGGAACGATCGAGGAACATGGCCGAGATCCGCAGCTTCTTAGGACTTGCTGGGTACTATAAGAAATTCATGTAGGATTTCTCATAGATAGTGGCTCCATTGACATGATTGATTAGGAAGAGCGTTCAATTTGAATAGGATGTAGATTATGAGCATGTCTTCTAGGAAATGAAGAACCAGTTGACCACCGCTCTAGTATTGATCATACCAAGTAGTGACGAGCTGTGCAAAGTCTACACAAACACTTCGGGATGGGGACTTGGATGTGTAATAATGCAACATGGACAAGTTGTGGTATATGGACCACAACAGTTGAGACCTCACGAGTAAAACTACATCACTCATGATTTGGAGCTTGCCGTAATGATTCATGCCCTGAAGATTTGGAGATGTTAGTTGTACAGAGCAACCTTCTAGATTTTCTCAGATCACAAGAGTTTAAAGTATTTGTTCACCCGGAAGGATTTGAATTTGAGGCAATGATGATGGATGGAATATATGGAAGACTACGATTTCACGCTGCAATATCATCCCTGAAAAGGCTAACGTAGTTGCAGATGTACTTAGCAGGAAGTCTTTTAGGGTTCTTGCTTGTCTAACATTAGAAGATTGGAAGAGGGACGCTATGGTAAGTGAGTATAGGCTACAATACTATGAAGATTTCGATCAAGTTTTGGTATATCATATGAAGTCCATCCCAACGCTTATTCAGATAATGAAGCAGAATCAATAGCAAGATCAACATCTATAAGGAATATAGACACAAATTCAGAATAAAGAGCAGTTTGAAGAATGAAAAATACATGCAGATGGGTCATTGTATTTAAGGAAACATTTGGCAGTACCTGTGATAGAAGAAGTGACAAAGGCTATGATGGTTGAAGCTCACAAGTCTCAATTTGCTATTCATTCAGGGAGCATAAAAATATGTCACGATTTGAAGGGGCAATATTGGTAGAAAGGTATGAGAAAAGGATGTCTTCGAGTACGTCGCTAAGTGTATGACTTGTCTTCAGGTGAAAGCTAAGCATTAGAAGCCCATTGGACCACTTCAGCCGCTTCCCATTCTTGGGTGAAAGTGGGAGCATGTTACAATGGATTTCCTCAACGGCTTGCCAAGAACGGGGCAAAAACACGTTGCAATCTGGGTTGTTGTCAACAGGTTGACAAAATTAGTGCATTTCATTTCATACCTTTTTGATTGACGTGTTCAAGGGGAGTTCTTAGTCTCACTATATCTAGAGAATATAGTGAGACTATATGGAGTTCCATTATTCATCACTTCCGAAAGAGATACCCGGTTTAACGCCAAGTATTGGAGGAGTTTTCAAGAAGCCTTAGGTGCAGACTTGAATTTCAATACCACTTTTTGTCCTCAGACTGACAAGCAGTCCAAACAAGTTATTCAGATTCTTGAAGATATGTTACGTGCTTATTAGATTTTGGAAGGAATTGGAAGAGACAATTGCATCTGGCAGAATTTACATATAGCAATAATTACCAAGCGAGTATTGAAATGGCACTATTCAAGGCACCCTACGGAAGACTGTGTCAATCGCTAGTGTGTTGGACAGAACCAGAGGACAAGATCATTCTCAAACCCAATGAGATCCATGAGAGCAATGAGAAAGTCACTGTAATTCGTGATCGGTTAAAAGCTACTCAAAGTAGGTAAAAGAGTTATACTGATAAGAAATGCCGAGCTTTGGAATTTGAAGTAACTTTGTTCTCTTAAAGGTTTCACCGCGCAAAGGGATTTGACATTTTGGGGTAAGTGGGAAGCTTGCACCGAGGTACGAAGGATCATTTGAGATTACTCATCCTGTTGGTGTGGTTGCATACCAGCTTAGTCTTCCTCCCGAACTCTCTCACATTCATAACGTATTCTATGTGTCGATGCTTCAGAAATGTCTGCCCGAGTCGAGCAATATTATCTCATTACATTATGTACAAAACCAGGAGGACACGACCTATGAAGAGGCGCCGGTCTAGATTATTAATCAGAAGGTAATAAGTTTGCGACGTCGTGATATACCGTTTGTGAAAGTTGTGTGGCAACACCATGGGATTGATGAAGCGACTTGGAAATTAGAGTCAACTATGTGAGAATTGTACCCTTATTTATTTTGTTTCTGAGTTGATTTCTAATTTTGAGGACGAAATTCGTTTTAGAAGTGTAGAGTTGTAACACCCATAGATTTAATTAAGTAAGAGTAGAATGTAAAATAAAGAATTAGTGTGTCTTAATATAATTTGAACGTAATTTAATTACTTTGTGATATTTTTAAATTAATCTTACTTTTAATTATCTTTAATTGTTAATTTGAATATTGAAACAAAATAATTTGTCAAATGCCCAACACGTCCCTTTTAGAAAACCATGTGCTGGACATGGTTTCCAGCTTGAGAAAAACCACTCAGCCCCTCTATTTATCTCCCTCACCCTCTCTCGTTTCCTCTCACTCTCTCATATTCACTTTCTCTCTTTCCCTCTCTTTCTTATTTCTCTCCTCTCTCTCTCTCATTTTTGATCCAAAAATTTGAGCAAGAGCTTTGATTCCCAATTGGAATTGGAAGTTAAGGAACACGGTTTAAGCCTCCATAAACTTGATTCAAAGATCAATTCAATGTTAGCTTACTTTATTCTCAAAATTTCAAAATTTTCCCTAATTTTATCAATTCTCTTTGTAAATCCGATTTCTTTTAGCTTAGAAACCCTTCAATCTAAGTTAGTGAAACCCAAATCGTCATGAATCTAAGCTCGATTGGACAAAATCAAGCTAAATCACGTTTTTTCTTTTTTTATTATTTTTGGAATAATTTGAAAATTTCTATGTAAAACTTGTTCAAAAGTGTTTTAAATGTTCTCCAATGTGTTTTTCTATCATTTTTGAACATTATGCATGCTCTGGGAAGTAAAACACAAGTTTAAAATAAGATTTTAAGCTCGAGGAGGCTGAGGCTCGAAATCTAAAATTTTTTAGAATTTGCCAGTTTGGCAGGCTGATCATGAGCATCAACAAGCTAAATTCATGAGTCCGACAGGCTGGACTCATCTTTTAGATAGGCCGAACCTAGAGCAGTTTAATAGGCCAGTTTTGGACAGCCAATAAGCCGAACTGTGGAAGTTCGAAGAGCCAGACTAGGGAGTTCAATAGGCCAACCGGGCTTTGTAAAATTTGTTAATTTTCACTTGTTTTCACCATTTAAAATCTAAATAGAGACTTTGACTTTGCAACATGATTTTGTGAATATTAAGGGCACACTAAGACACCATAAATAGAATAGTGATGTAGAGCACTCGAAGTTAGATATTGATGAACCAAGTTTATCTTTAAGGTTGTTCATGGTTCCGTAGAGCTAACGTATAGCGAGTTAGGACTACTTTGTTTGAGCTCCTATACTGGATATCGAGGTAGAACCCTAATCCTTCTTCTTTGTTAGCCATGATTTTAAAAAGGGTTTTGGCTACAAAGTTTTTTCCTTCAAAAAAAAATTGTTTAAGGAATGATTGAAAGGATTTTATTGAGTATTTTCAATGATCGTAGAGCAAAGAAATGAGCATAATGAACAAAATAATGAATGTAAATGAAAATACTCGATAATATGAGATTTGAATAATTATATCAAGCCGGACGGGTTGCAAACACCTTTCGGAATGATATATTAAGGCATAAAGCCATACTTAGAGATCGGGTCATGTAGAGAACGACCTTGGGGGTAGATCCTAAAACCCAGTTGACCCACTATGGTAGTGATTATAATGGCTTTGCCTAAAATTAAATGATGATATTATTTCCGGATGAATAATGGATTAAATGGTAAGATAAGAATTAATGGGTTTCATTTTTTATAATCCTTAAGTTAATGTTAAATTTTATATTCAAATTTATGTTTTTCAAAGCTTAGTCCTACTAAGCCTTCCACTCACAGATTTTATTTGTTTTAAAAATCACCCCCCTACCCTAACCAAACTAGGTGGATTCCAGCATAGAGCTGATTGGGACTCTACTAGACGGATTCGTTACCTGTAGGAATTCTGTTTAGGTTATTTACTTATTTAATCAATGCATGTAATATTTTAATTCTATTTTTCTCGTATTGGACTATGGTTATAATTTATTTGTTATCGACACTATATGTGTGCACAAAGGTGGGTCCGATAGGGCTCGACTCGAGCTTTTCTGTCTTTATTATTTTATTCTATTTTATCTGTCTTAAATTAGCAATAATTGTTTTAAAAATTTTATATCTAACACATTTTCATAAATAACTCAATTAATTAATTGGTAAGTTTAAATTCAAATTTGATTTGATTAACTTAATTAATCCGCCACGTCACTACCCGAATCGAGGTACGTGACAGAGTTAAACAACGAATTCAATTCCATTCAAAACAACTTATGTCCATAATCTTTCATAGTTGTAAAATGGATAAACCATTGATTCAAATCACAATAAGCAAATGGCCAAACATGTGGAATAAGATCATAGTCACGTAAATTTGTATGTCAATTTAGAAAACTGGAGCTGGAAAGTAACTATTACGGCATCTGTAGGCAAAGCCAAAAAGAGTAGTTAGAGGCAAAAGCGTAATTGAACTAATAAGATGAAATACATAAAAAGATGTAGAATTTTAAAATAGGAGAAATACAATTTTAAAAGATGACGGAATAAACTTTTTAAAAGGGGGCAAATTACAACTTTTATAAAATTACATATACAAATAAAAAAAAAAGGGGGGGTAAAATTGCTTTCTAACTTCATCAGTTGCTTGCTAAAATTGTCCCCAAAGCTCATAGCGAATCACCATTTTGGAAGACCATTTCAGCTCAAGGAACTATTCTTTCCTCTCGAGCATTTCACGCTTTCATCTCGATCGCAGCTTTCATCACTAGGCGCTGACAAGTTTTTTCTCGCCAGCTTCTTGGCAATCCTCCTCTGCTTTACTTTGCTCTGATTTTTAACCAAAGCACGTGGCTTTCCTGAGATAGACACAGGTTCATCTAATCGAATTTCATAACAAGAAAAGTTTAGAAAAAACTTATTTTCTAAATAAGAAGAACTCACTAATAGGCTATGAAAAAGGACCCATCATCAAAAAACTAATTTGTGACATCAAAATTATATTAGAACCACTTGATGAAAATCTTAGAGGTTAAAATTGTGCCCATAACTGACAGGGTTTTTTTTTTTTTTTTTTTAACAATCTAATCGGAACTACCAAATTGTTTCAATGTAAAGCTTTTAGATATTACAATAAAAAACAAAAATTTGCTATCGTATAAACCCCTCATATGATATAATATTTAAATTTTAATTTACTTTCCAAACACTCTTTCTTACGTTAAAATATAGAAGGAAAAAATATCGTCCATTTTTATGGTAGATTTTTGTCTTTTTCGTCATCATTATCAAGGAAATTCAGAACTTGTAAAATCTAATTACCTGGCTTCATAGGAGAAAGTTTTTCAGCGGCATTACGTCGAACAGTTGGCGGCCTATTGTCATTGTCATTTGTCAGTGGTAAAAGGGGTCCAATAATCTGCCCACGGCGAGAAGCGTCAGTCTTAAGCTTCTTTCTCCGAAGTCTCTTTCGCTGAGCCCTCGAAAGCTTCTGAGACTCGCTTTCACCGCCGTCACTCGAGGTTGTAGAACTGCTCTCCCCAAAATCATCTGCAGTATTTCCTCATCAAAACGTTGAAAAGCCGCCAATTTGATTATCCGAATACTTACTCAAAACTTGTATTTTAAAAGGAAATATTTGCCATGGTTTAGACCTGAAACGAGATCGGCATCGAGAACCTGATCGCTGTTGTTCACTGCCAAGTCCTCATCTTTTGGCTGCACGAGTTCATTCGTATGAAATCAAAACTTCGCAGTAAACGTATATATATGTATATATGTGTGTATATATATATATGCATCTGCAAAACGAGAAGTACTTGGGGAGGAGGAGGATAGAGCATGTTGACGACGGCCTCATTGAACTTTCGTCTCTTCTCTTGCCGGGACATGAATAATGGTGTGGATCTTCCAGACGTCCGAAGCGACGAGCTAACCTCTGGTTACACAGACGAAATCCTGAGTAGTTTTCAGAGAGCAAAGTTTCGCAATTGTTCCACCGCAGAGATTTTAAGATAGTCTTCGAGTCAGTTCAATTTTGTTAACTTTATCCAAATTAAGGTCCATTTTTGTCCACTTGGCCCATGATTTTGGGCTTTCGAGCACGATATTCTCTCTCTCAATCTCTCTCCGTGCTTAATAAGCTGCCCCCATGGCACGATAATCGGTCCCACTTTATGTCAGAAGTGTTATTGATGAAATGGTTTTTTCTTTTTTTCCTTTTTCTTTTTCCCTTTCACAGCTGCTCTCTAACTTTATTACATATTTGCCATTACCTCCTCGAATTTTTTATTTTGACAAGTTCTTGTGAACTTATATATTGATAACAAATTTCAATCTCACGACGCAACTTGTCAAAAAAGATGAGTTAAGGGACAAGAGTGTAGAAAATAGAAAACCGTAATCAAAACTTCATTTTTTTTACAGGAGAAACTTCAATTGTTATAGATTAAAACTAAAATTAATATTAAATTTAGTAATTTTAAAAACCAATCAACATATATATTATTACAAAAAATTACCAGCAAAGAGATCTATATACATTGCATAATAATAATAACGACAATGAAAAATAAGTTTTACGAGTCCAAATCTCTTCTTCAAACCAAGATGCAAGAACGGCCCGGCTCGGTCCATTTTCCTTAAACCTATGCAGGATGTAGGTCGGGCCAGCCCAGCCCAGTCCATGAATTTTGTGGGTCGGATTAGGTCAGGAAGGGCCATAGTAAAATTACCTTGGCCTAACCCATACCACGGGTCAATTTTAAGAGGGTTAGGCCGGGCTATGCTGTGGGCTGGGTCGGATTATGCCGTGGGCCTTGAATAGGCTGACGCATTCAAGCTCATCTATGAGTTAGGATAAATAGGCCCATTTTGGCCTATCGTGGGTGTAGATGGACCGACCATCTAAGCATGCAATTTTTTATTTTTTATTTTTAAATTTTTAAATAAGTTAATAAATATAAAAGTTTGAATAATCAATGGAGATATGAAAAGAGATATTTTATTTACGATTATCTCATTAAAATCCTTTCCAAAGAAAATCTAGTAGGTCAAAACCTTGATAAAAAAAGTACAATTAAGATAATTGTACATAAAAAGTTTACAAAATTACTACAAATAAAAAAAATTATAAATAAAATTAGGCCATAATGGGTCTTCGGTGAGCTAGTCCATTGTGAGCCTATATAGGCCTTATATGGGCCGGCCCATAATAGGTCTAAATGTGTCAGCCTGGGCCAGCCCATGATTTTTCATAGGCCGTGCTGGGTTAGCCCATGGGCTGATAGCTGGACCATGCCTTAAACAGTAACAGGCCATGCCGTCTTGGTCCATCACCATACTCGTGCTGATTCATAGCCTGTATCTATTGTTGTATCTCTACTCCCAATTTCTTGTCCCTAATGTTGTCCCCTCCTTTAATAACGATAGCTCATCAAAACTAACAGCTTATCAAAATTTTACACCGCTAAAAGAACTACAAGAGTTATACTGTTAACGGCGTAAATTATTGATGGGTAAGGGAGAAAGAAAATTCTCCCGAGCAAGCTGATTGGATTGAAATTAGATGAATGAAAATTGAAACCAACTTAGCAAACTAAGTAATCAATTCAAAAGTAAAAATCAAGTCAATCCCCTTTTGGATCCAACAATTTCTATTTTCATATAAAATTTTTCTAGAAAATAATCTAAAGGCCTATAGAGCAATGGTTTTTTCCTCTCTCTTTTGCTATAATTAAATCTTATCAATGTTTGGGTTTGGTAAAAACAATGACGCTTTTGGGTCCTATAGGTCTTCGTCTTTGTTTGGGTTTCTCAGGGTTCCTTCCAAACGAGTCAGGCAATCCGGTCAAGTCCATCGTCGGTTTGAGCGAGAAGGAGAGCGACGAAGAGGACAACATCGCCGGACTGACTCTCCAGACAGCTCGCTACTTTGTTTTCCGCTCTGAAAACAGAAAGGTTCTTCAATTCAACTACAGTCTTTCGTCAGTTCTCCAGATTTGATCCTCTGCGCTCGAGGAAGTGTCTGCGAGTCCATGGAAGTTCTAGCAAAGCTCATCCCAAAGTTGCCTCTCACTCATCGCCGATGAGTAAGTATCACCTCTTCACCTCCGCTGAAGAAGCCCCAAGATGAAAATAATGCCAGCAACGAAGAAGAGAAACAAGAAGTTTATTTTTTATTTTTTATTTATTTTTATTGATGTCATTGCCAAATAACAATTATGACGTGTTAATTTTGTCCAGCTATCAGTATTTGAGCGGGGGATAGCATTACGAACAGGAAATCGAAGATGGCAGATGTGAATTTGAGGATTTACTTAAAAATAAACATTGCATATTATTGAGTATTTAAATCTATTTAGGGCATGGAGAACAATGACACTAAAAAAGATAAAGATAAATTAAAAAGCACCCAAGAATTCTATAAAGTACAAACTTTGAACCAATTTGTTCTCGAGAAAATACATGTTATACTATATTTTTAAAAGTTATGTTTATTCATAAAATATATTAAAAAAGTTATATTACATTATCATTCAAATTGCATCTATAAATGACATGTCACAAATAAACATATATAATATTTATAGAAAAAAAGTTTTAAAAGACGACATTTATGAAAAATTCTTTTTTTGATTTTTTTTTTTTTAGTAAAACATGGAACCAATGCTTTAGAATGATTTAAAAAATTCCACAAAATTAGCCTGGACAACCTTACTTACAAAAATAAACAGAAAAAATAAGAAACGCAAGGAAAACCCAGAGCAAAGCCAAACGGAATTGGAAAGCTAAGAGACGGATTTATTTATTTTTTTTCTTTCTTTCGGGGTGGGGTGGGAAGCGGCGGTTGTGGGGGCAGGTTGGTTGTCATCTCAGAAAGTTATAAGTTCTTTTTTTTTTTTTTTTTTTTTTTAAGATAAGGAATTACATTTTATGCAACAAAAACACACCAATATAAATTATCCCATGGTACACAAGACAATACCCTCAACTCTAGATGGTTCTAATAACAAGAAAATTTCCTCGCACGCAAATAACAGAGGACACGTAATGCGCGTTTGACAATATTTCTACAATCGATGAAGCCTTTCGATTGATTGAAAGTGTGTAACATGTAGTACTAAGGCCATAAACAACTTTGCATGACCAAAAATCCAGCAGAAACAAAACGTTGACTAGACACGATTGGTTTTTGGCCATATTAAATTATCACTTCTTGTTTTGTTTCATTTTATTGATGTTTGTCATTGCTCTCCTTTTTATTGTTGTTACAGACTAAGCAATCGAAACCATTTAGTTCTGTGATTATTCATATATCTAGTTAGATTGGTTCAATAGGTTTGTCCGTTCAGACTTACCGTTAGACTTGGAATTAGATTACTAACACTAGTTGGACACATTAGCTCACTAAATGATCGCACTAATTAATTAAGCAAATGAAACAATGTTGATAATTAGACTTTGTGCCTTTCTATATTATGTTTTCAAGAAGCGATATGATTGTGTTTTATTTTGCACAAGTTGCATTGGCATTTG